>CAWVQI010000001.1:0-89288 GCA_963932335.1 Andrena marginata
AGCTCGGATCACAAGAAAAAAATTTTTTAAAAATTGTCGAAAGCTCGGATCACAAGAAAAATTTTTTTTAAAAATTGTCGAAAGCTCGGATCACAAGAAAAAATTTTTTAAAAATTGTCGAAAGCTCGGATCACAAGAAAAAAAATTTTTAAAAATTGTCGAAAGCTCGGATCACAAGAAAAAAATTTTTTAAAAATTGTCGAAAGCTCGGATCACAAGAAAAAATTTTTTTAAAAATTGTCGAAAGCTCGGATCACAAGAAAAAATTTTTTTAAAAATTGTCGAAAGCTCGGATCACAAGAAAAAATTTTTTAAAAATTGTCGAAAGCTCGGATCACAAGAAAAAATTTTTTAAAAATTGTCGAAAGCTCGGATCACAAGAAAAAATTTTTTTAAAAATTGTCGAAAGCTCGGATCACAAGAAAAAATTTTTTAAAAATTGTCGAAAGCTCGGATCACAAGAAAAAAATTTTTAAAAATTGTCGAAAGCTCGGATCACAAGAAAAAAATTTTTTTAAAAATTGTCGAAAGCTCGGATCACAAGAAAAAATTTTTTTAAAAATTGTCGAAAGCTCGGATCACAAGAAAAAAATTTTTTAAAAATTGTCGAAAGCTCGGATCACAAGAAAAAATTTTTTAAAAATTGTCGAAAGCTCGGATCACAAGAAAAAATTTTTTAAAAATTGTCGAAAGCTCGGATCACAAGAAAAAAATTTTTAAAATTGTCGAAAGCTCGGATCACAAGAAAAAATTTTTTTAAAAATTGTCGAAAGCTCGGATCACAAGAAAAAATTTTTTAAAAATTGTCGAAAGCTCGGATCACAAGAAAAATTTTTTTAAAAATTGTCGAAAGCTCGGATCACAAGAAAAATTTTTTTAAAAATTGTCGAAAGCTCGGATCACAAGAAAAAATTTTTTTAAAAATTGTCGAAAGCTCGGATCACAAGAAAAAAATTTTTTAAAAATTGTCGAAAGCTCGGATCACAAGAAAAAATTTTTTTAAAAATTGTCGAAAGCTCGGATCACAAGAAAAAATTTTTTAAAAATTGTCGAAAGCTCGGATCACAAGAAAAAATTTTTTAAAAATTGTCGAAAGCTCGGATCACAAGAAAAATTTTTTTTAAAAATTGTCGAAAGCTCGGATCACAAGAAAAAAAATTTTAAAAATTGTCGAAAGCTCGGATCACAAGAAAAAATTTTTTAAAAATTGTCGAAAGCTCGGATCACAAGAAAAAATTTTTTAAAAATTGTCGAAAGCTCGGATCACAAGAAAAATTATTTTAAAAATTGTCGAAAGCTCGGATCACAAGAAAAAATTTTTTAAAAATTGTCGAAAGCTCGGATCACAAGAAAAAAATTTTTTAAAAATTGTCGAAAGCTCGGATCACAAGAAAAAATTTTTTTAAAAATTGTCGAAAGCTCGGATCACAAGAAAAAAATTTTTTAAAAATTGTCGAAAGCTCGGATCACAAGAAAATTTTTTTTAAAAATTGTCGAAAGCTCGGATCACAAGAAAAAATTTTTTTAAAAATTGTCGAAAGCTCGGATCACAAGAAAAAAATTTTTAAAAATTGTCGAAAGCTCGGATCACAAGAAAAATTTTTTTTAAAAATTGTCGAAAGCTCGGATCACAAGAAAAAAAATTTTTAAAAATTGTCGAAAGCTCGGATCACAAGAAAAATTTTTTTTAAAAATTGTCGAAAGCTCGGGTCACAAGAAAAAATTTTTTAAAAATTGTCGAAAGCTCGGATCACATGAAAAAAAATTTATAAAAATTGTCGAAAGCTCGGATCACATGAAAAAAATTTTTTACAAATTGTCGAAAGCTCGGATCACCAGAAAAAAATTTTTTAAAAATTGTCGAAAGCTCGGATCACAAGAAAAAAAATTTTTAAAAATTGTCGAAAGCTCGGATCACAAGAAAAAAAATTTTTAAAAATTGTCGAAAGCTCGGATCACAAGAAAAAAATTTTTTAAAAATTGTCGAAAGCTCGGATCACAAGAAAAAAATTTTTTAAAAATTTTCGAAAGCTCGGATCACAAGAAAAAAAATTTTAAAAATTGTCGAAAGCTCGGATCGCAAGAAAAAAAATTTTTAAAAATTGTCGAAAGCTCGGATCACAAGAAAAAAAATTTAAAAAATTGTCGAAAGCTCGGATCACAAGAAAAAATTTTTTTAAAAATTGTCAAAAGCTCGGATCACAAGAAAAAATTTTTTAAAAATTGACGAAAGCTCGGATCACAAGAAAAAAATTTTTTAAAAATTGTCGAAAGCTCGGATCACAAGAAAAATTTTTTTTAAAAATTGTCGAAAGCTCGGATCACAAGAAACAATTTTTTTAAAAATTGTCGAAAGCTCGGATCACAAGAAAAAAATTTTTTAAAAATTGTCGAAAGCTCGGATCACAAGAAAAAAAATTTTTAAAAATTGTCGAAAGCTCGGATCACAAGAAAAAAAATTTATAAAAATTGTCGAAAGCTCGGATCACAAGAAAAATTTTTTTAAAAAATTGTCGAAAGCTCGGATCACAAGAAAAATTTTTTTAAAAATTGTCGAAAGCTCGGATCACAAGAAAAATTTTTTTTAAAAATTGTCGAAAGCTCGGATCACAAGAAAAATTTTTTTTAAAAATTGTCGAAAGCTCGGATCACAAGAAAATTTTTTTTTAAAAATTGTCGAAAGCTCGGATCACAAGAAAAAAAATTTATAAAAATTGTCGAAAGCTCGGATCACCAGAAAAAAATTTTTTAAAAATTGTCGAAAGCTCGGATCACAAGAAAAAAATTTTTTAAAAATTGTCGAAAGCTCGGATCACAAGAAAAAAAATTTTTAAAAATTGTCGAAAGCTCGGATCACAAGAAAAATTTTTTTTAAAAATTGTCGAAAGCTCGGATCACAAGAAAAAAAAATTTTAAAAATTGTCGAAAGCTCGGATCACCAGAAAAAAATTTTTTAAAAATTGTCGAAAGCTCGGATCACAAGAAAAAAATTTTTTAAAAATTGTCCAAAGCTCGGATCACAAGAAACAATTTTTTAAAAAATTGTCGAAAGCTCGGATCACAAGAAAAAATTTTTTGAAAATTATCGAAAGCTCGGATCACAAGAAAAATTTTTTTTAAAATTGTCGAAAGCTCGGATCACTAGAAAATTTTTTTTTAAAAATTGTCGAAAGATCGGATCACAAGAAAAAATTTTTTTAAAAATTGTCGAAAGCTCGGATCACAAGAAAAAAATTTTTAAAAATTGTCGAAAGCTCGGATCACAAGAAAAATTTTTTTAAAAATTGTCGAAAGCTCGGATCACAAGAAAAAAATGTTTTAAAAATTGTGGAAAGCTCGGATCACAAGAAAATTTTTTTTAAAAATTGTCGAAAGCTCGGATCACAAGAAAAATTTTTTTTAAAAATTGTCGAAAGCTCGGATCACAAGAAAAAAATTTTTTAAAAATTGTCGAAAGCTCGGATCACAAGAAAAAAAATTTTTAAAAATTGTCGAAAGCTCGGATCACAAGAAAAAATTTTTTTAAAAATTGTCGAAAGCTCGGATCACAAGAAAAAAAATTTTTAAAAATTGTCGAAAGCTCGGATCACAAGAAAAAATTTTTTTAAAAATTGTCGAAAGCTCGGATCACAAGAAAAAATTTTTTTAAAAATTGTCGAAAGCTCGGATCACAAGAAAAAAATTTTTTAAAAATTGTCGAAAGCTCGGATCACAAGAAAAATTTTTTTAAAAATTGTCGAAAGCTCGGATCACAAGAAAAAATTTTTTTAAAAATTGTCGAAAGCTCGGATCACAAGAAAAAAAATTTTTAAAAATTGTCGAAAGCTCGGATCACAAGAAAAAAAATTTTTAAAAATTGTCGAAAGCTCGGATCACAAGAAAAAAATTTTTTAAAAATTGTCGAAAGCTCGGATCACAAGAAAAAAATTTTTTAAAAATTTTCGAAAGCTCGGATCACAAGAAAAAAAAATTTTAAAAATTGTCGAAAGCTCGGATCACAAGAAAAAAAAATTTTAAAAATTGTCGAAAGCTCGGATCACATGAAAAAAAAATTTAAAAAATTGTCGAAAGCTCGGATCACAAGAAAAAATTTTTTTAAAAAATTGTCGAAAGCTCGGATCACAAGAAAAATTTTTTTTAAAAATTGTCGAAAGCTCGGATCACAAGAAAAATTTTTTTTAAAAATTGTCGAAAGCTCGGATCACAAGAAAAAAAATTTTTAAAAATTGTCGAAAGCTCGGATCACAAGAAAAATTTTTTTTAAAAATTGTCGAAAGCTCGGGTCACAAGAAAAAATTTTTTTAAAAATTTTCGAAAGCTCGGATCACAAGAAAAAAAATTTATAAAAATTGTCGAAAGCTCGGATCACAAGAAAACAATTTTTTACAAATTGTCGAAAGCTCGGATCACCAGAAAAATATTTTTTAAAAATTGTCGAAAGCTCGGATCACAAGAAAAAAAATTTTTAAAAATTGTCGAAAGCTCGGATCACAAGAAAAAAAATTTTTAAAAATTGTCGAAAGCTCGGATCACAAGAAAAAAATTTTTTAAAAATTGTCGAAAGCTCGGATCACAAGAAAAAAATTTTTTAAATATTTTCGAAAGCTCGGATCACAAGAAAAAAAAATTTTAAAAATTGTCGAAAGCTCGGATCGCAAGAAAAAAAATTTTTAAAAATTGTCGAAAGCTCGGATCACAAGAAAAAAAAATTTAAAAAATTGTCGAAAGCTCGGATCACAAGAAAAAATTTTTTTAAAAAATTGTCGAAAGCTCGGATCACAAGAAAAATTTTTTTTAAAAATTGTCGAAAGCTCGGATCACAAGAAAAATTTTTTTAAAAATTGTCGAAAGCTCGGATCACAAAAAAAAAAATTTTTAAAAATTGTCGAAAGCTCGGATCACAAGAAAAATTTTTTTTAAAAATTGTCGAAAGCTCGGGTCACAAGAAAAAATTTTTTTAAAAATTGTCGAAAGCTCGGATCACAAGAAAAAAAATTTATAAAAATTGTCGAAAGCTCGGATCACAAGAAAAAATTTTTTTACAAATTGTCGAAAGCTCGGATCACCAGAAAAAAATTTTTTAAAAATTGTCGAAATCTCGGATCACAAGAAAAAAAATTTTTAAAAATTGTCGAAAGCTCGGATCACAAGAAAAATTTTTTTAAAAATTGTCGAAAGCTCGGATCACAAGAAAAAATTTTTTTAAAAATTGTCGAAAGCTCGGATCACAAGAAAAAATTTTTTTAAAAATTGTCGAAAGCTCGGATCACAAGAAAAAAAATTTTAAAAATTGTCGAAAGTTCGGATCACAAGAAAAAAAATTTATAAAAATTGTCGAAAGCTCGGATCACAAGAAAAATTTTTTTTAAAAATTGTCGAAAGCTCGGATCACAAGAAAAATTTTTTTTAAAAATTGTCGAAAGCTCGGATCACAAGAAAAGATTTTTTTAAAAATTGTCGAAAGCTCGGATCACAAGAAAAAAAATTTTTAAAAATTGTCGAAAGCTCGGATCACAAGAAAAATTTTTTTTAAAAATTGTCGAAAGCTCGGGTCACAAGAAAAAATTTTTTTAAAAATTTTCGAAAGCTCGGATCACAAGAAAAAAAATTTATAAAAATTGTCGAAAGCTCGGATCACAAGAAAACAATTTTTTACAAATTGTCGAAAGCTCGGATCACCAGAAAAAAATTTTTTAAAAATTGTCGAAAGCTCGGATCACAAGAAAAAAAATTTTTAAAAATTGTCGAAAGCTCGGATCACAAGAAAAAAAATTTTTAAAAATTGTCGAAAGCTCGGATCACAAGAAAAAAATTTTTTAAAAATTGTCGAAAGCTCGGATCACAAGAAAAAAATTTTTTAAATATTTTCGAAAGCTCGGATCACAAGAAAAAAAAATTTTAAAAATTGTCGAAAGCTCGGATCGCAAGAAAAAAAATTTTTAAAAATTGTCGAAAGCTCGGATCACAAGAAAAAAAAATTTAAAAAATTGTCGAAAGCTCGGATCACAAGAAAAAATTTTTTTAAAAAATTGTCGAAAGCTCGGATCACAAGAAAAATTTTTTTTAAAAATTGTCGAAAGCTCGGATCACAAGAAAAATTTTTTTTAAAAATTGTCGAAAGCTCGGATCACAAGAAAAAAAATTTTTAAAAATTGTCGAAAGCTCGGATCACAAGAAAAATTTTTTTTAAAAATTGTCGAAAGCTCGGGTCACAAGAAAAAATTTTTTTAAAAATTGTCGAAAGCTCGGATCACAAGAAAAAAAATTTATAAAAATTGTCGAAAGCTCGGATCACAAGAAAAAATTTTTTTACAAATTGTCGAAAGCTCGGATCACCAGAAAAAAATTTTTTAAAAATTGTCGAAATCTCGGATCACAAGAAAAAAAATTTTTAAAAATTGTCGAAAGCTCGGATCACAAGAAAAATTTTTTTAAAAATTGTCGAAAGCTCGGATCACAAGAAAAAATTTTTTTAAAAATTGTCGAAAGCTCGGATCACAAGAAAAAATTTTTTTAAAAATTGTCGAAAGCTCGGATCACAAGAAAAAAAATTTTAAAAATTGTCGAAAGTTCGGATCACAAGAAAAAAAATTTATAAAAATTGTCGAAAGCTCGGATCACAAGAAAAATTTTTTTTAAAAATTGTCGAAAGCTCGGATCACAAGAAAAATTTTTTTTAAAAATTGTCGAAAGCTCGGATCACAAGAAAAGATTTTTTTAAAAATTGTCGAAAGCTCGGATCACAAGAAAAAATTTTTTTAAAAATTGTCGAAAGCTCGGATCACAAGAAAAAAATTTTTTAAAAATTGTCGAAAGCTCGGATCACAAGAAAAAAAATTTATAAAATTGTCGAAAGCTCGGATCACAAGAAAAATTTTTTTTAAAAATTGTCGATAGCTCGGATCACAAGAAAAATTTTTTTTAAAAATTGTCAAAAGCTCGGATCACAAGAAAAAAAATTTTTAAAAATTGTCGAATACTCGGATCACAAGAAAAAAAAATTTAAAAATTGTCGAAAGCTCGGATCACAAGAAAAAAAATTTTAAAAAATGCCGAAAGCTCGGATCACAAGAAAAAAAATTTTTAAAAATTGTCGAAAGCTCGGATCACAAGAAAAAAAATTTTTAAAAATTGTCGAAAGCTCGTATCACAAGAAAAAATTTTTTTAAAAATTTTCAAAAGCTCGGATCACAAGAAAAAAAATTTATAAAAATTGTCGAAAGCTCGGATCACAAGAAAAATTTTTTTTAAAAATTGTCGAAAGCTCGGATCACAAGAAAATTTTTTTTTAAAAATTGTCGAAAGCTCGGATCACAAGAAAATTTTTTTTTAAAAATTGTCGAAAGCTCGGATCACAAGAAAAAATTTTTTTAAAAATTGTCGAAAGCTCGGATCACAAGAAAAAAAATTTATAAAAATTGTCGAAAGCTCGGATCACAAGAAAAATTTTTTTTAAAAATTGTCGAAAGCTCGGATCACAAGAAAAATTTTTTTTAAAAATTGTCGAAAGCTCGGATCACAAGAAAATTTTTTTTTAAAAATTGTCGAAAGCTCGGATCACAAGAAAAAAATTTTTTAAAAATTGTCGAAAGCTCGGATCACAAGAAAATTTTTTTTAAAAATTGTCGAAAGCTCGGATCACAAGAAAAAAATTTTTTAAAAATTGTCGAAAGCTCGGATCACAAGAAAAATTTTTTTTAAAAATTGTCGAAAGCTCGGATCACAAGAAAAAAATTGTTAAAAATTGTCGAAGGCTCGGACCACAAAAAAATTTTTTAAAAATTGTCAAAAGCTCGGATCACAAGAAAAATTTTTTTTAAAAATTGTCGAATGCTCGGATCACAAGAAAAAAAAATTTAAAAATTTTCGAAAGCTCGGATCACAAGAAAAAAAAATTTAAAAAATGTCGAAAGCTCGGATCACAAGAAAAAATTTTTTTAAAAATTGTCGAAAGCTCGGATCACAAGAAAAAAAATTTTTAAAAATTGTCGAAAGCTCGGATCACAAGAAAAAATTTTTTTAAAAATTTTCGAAAGCTCGGATCACAAGAAAAGAAATTTATAAAAATTGTCGAAAGCTCGGATTACAAGAAAAATTTTTTTTAAAAATTGTCGAAAGCTCGGATCACAAGAAAAATTTTTTTTAAAAATTGTCGAAAGCTCGGATCACAAGAAAAATTTTTTTTAAAAATTGTTGAAAGCTCGGATCACAAGAAAAAATTTTTTTAAAAATTGTCGAAAGCTCGGATCACAAGAAAAATTTTTTTTAAAAATTGTCGAAAGCTCGGATCACAAGAAAAAATTTTTTAAAAAATTGTCGAAAGCTCGGATCACCAGAAAAAAATTTTTTAAAAATTGTCGAAAGCTCGGATCACAAGAAAAAAATTTTTTAAAAATTGTCGAAAGCTCGGATCACAAGAAAAAATTTTTTAAAAAATTGTCGAATGCTCGGATCACAAGAAAAAAATTTTTTAAAAATTGTCGAAAGCTCGGATCACAAGAAAAATTTTTTTAAAAATTGTCGAAAGCTCGGATCACAAGAAAAAATTTTTTTAAAAATTGTCGAAAGCTCGTATCACAAGAAAAATTTTTTTTAAAAATTGTCGAAAGCTCGGATCACAAGAAAAAAATTTTTTAAAAATTGTCGAAAGCTGGGATCACAAGAAAAATTTTTTTTAAAAATTGTCGAAAGCTCGGATCACAAGAAAAGATTTTTTTTAAAATTGTCGAAAGCTCGGATCACAAGAAAAAATTTTTTTAAAAATTGTCGAAAGCTCGGATCACAAGAAAAAAATTTTTTAAAAATTGTCGAAAGCTCGGATCACAAGAAAAAAAATTTATAAAATTGTCGAAAGCTCGGATCACAAGAAAAATTTTTTTTAAAAATTGTCGAAAGCTCGGATCACAAGAAAAATTTTTTTTAAAAATTGTCAAAAGCTCGGATCACAAGAAAAAAAATTTTTAAAAATTGTCGAATACTCGGATCACAAGAAAAAAAAATTTAAAAATTGTCGAAAGCTCGGATCACAAGAAAAAAAATTTAAAAAAAGGCCGAAAGCTCGGATCACAAGAAAAAAAATTTTTAAAAATTGTCGAAAGCTCGGATCACAAGAAAAAAAATTTTTAAAAATTGTCGAAAGCTCGTATCACAAGAAAAATTTTTTTTAAAAATTTTCAAAAGCTCGGATCACAAGAAAAAAAATTTATAAAAATTGTCGAAAGCTCGGATCACAAGAAAAATTTTTTTTAAAAATTGTCGAAAGCTCGGATCACAAGAAAAATTTTTTTTAAAAATTGTCGAAAGCTCGGATCACAAGAAAATTTTTTTTTAAAAATTGTCGAAAGCTCGGATCACAAGAAAATTTTTTTTTAAAAATTGTCGAAAGCTCGGATCACAAGAAAAATTTTTTTTAAAAATTGTCGAAAGCTCGGATCACAAGAAAAAAATTGTTAAAAATTGTCGAAGGCTCGGATCACAAAAAAATTTTTTAAAAATTGTCAAAAGCTCGGATCACAAGAAAAAATTTTTTTAAAAATTGTCGAATGCTCGGATCACAAGAAAAAAAAAATTTAAAAATTTTCGAAAGCTCGGATCACAAGAAAAAAAATTTTAAAAAATGTCGAAAGCTCGGATCACAAGAAAAAATTTTTTTAAAAATTGTCGAAAGCTCGGATCACAAGAAAAAAAATTTTTAAAAATTGTCGGAAGCTCGGATCACAAGAAAAAAATTTTTTAAAAATTTTCGAAAGCTCGGATCACAAGAAAAGAAATTTATAAAAATTGTCGAAAGCTCGGATTACAAGAAAAATTTTTTTTAAAAATTGTCGAAAGCTCGGATCACAAGAAAAATTTTTTTTAAAAATTGTCGAAAGCTCGGATCACAAGAAAAATTTTTTTTAAAAATTGTCGAAAGCTCGGATCACAAGAAAAATTTTTTTTAAAAATTGTCGAAAGCTCGGATCACCAGAAAAATTTTTTTTAAAAATTGTCGAAAGCTCGGATCACAAGAAAAAATTTTTTTAAAAATTGTCGAAAGCTCGGATCACCAGAAAAAATTTTTTTAAAAATTGTCGAAAGCTCGGATCACAAGAAAAAAATTTTTTAAAAATTGTCGAAAGCTCGGATCACCAGAAAAAAATTTTTTAAAAATTGTCGAAACCTCGGATCACAAGAAAAAAATTTTTTAAAAATTGTCGAAAGCTCGGATCACAAGAAAAAATTTTTTTAAAAATTGTCGAAAGCTCGGATCACAAGAAAAAATTTTTTTAAAAATTGTCGAAAGCTCGGATCACCAGAAAAAATTTTTTTAAAAATTGTCGAAAGCTCGGATCACAAGAAAAAAATTTTTTAAAAATTGTCGAAAGCTCGGATCACCAGAAAAAAATTTTTTAAAAATTGTCGAAACCTCGGATCACAAGAAAAAAATTTTTTAAAAATTGTCGAAAGCTCGGATCACAAGAAAAAATTTTTTTAAAAATTGTCGAAAGCTCGGATCACAAGAAAAAAATTTTTTAAAAATAGTCGAAAGCTCGGATCACAAGAAAAAAATTTTTTAAAAATTGTCGAAACCTCGGATCACAAGAAAAAAAATTTTTAAAAATTGTCGAAAGCTCGTATCACAAGAAAAATTTTTTTTAAAAATTGTCGAAAGCTCGGATCACAAGAAAAAATTTTTTTAAAAATTGTCGAAAGCTCGGATCACAAGAAAAAAATTTTTTAAAAATTGTCGAAACCTCGGATCACAAGAAAAAAATTTTTTAAAAATTGTCGAAAGCTCGGATCACAAGAAAAAATTTTTTAAAAATTGTCGAAAGCTCGGATCACAAGAAAAATTTTTTTTAAAAATTGTCGAAAGCTCGGATCACAAGAAAAATTTTTTTTAAAAATTGTCGAAAGCTCGGATCACAAGAAAAATTTTTTTTAAAAATTGTCGAAAGCTCGGATCACCAGAAAAATTTTTTTTAAAAATTGTCGAAAGCTCGGATCACAAGAAAAAATTTTTTTAAAAATTGTCGAAAGCTCGGATCACCAGAAAAAATTTTTTTAAAAATTGTCGAAAGCTCGGATCACAAGAAAAAAATTTTTTAAAAATTGTCGAAAGCTCGGATCACCAGAAAAAAATTTTTTAAAAATTGTCGAAACCTCGGATCACAAGAAAAAAATTTTTTAAAAATTGTCGAAAGCTCGGATCACAAGAAAAAATTTTTTTAAAAATTGTCGAAAGCTCGGATCACAAGAAAAAAATTTTTTAAAAATAGTCGAAAGCTCGGATCACAAGAAAAAAATTTTTTAAAAATTGTCGAAACCTCGGATCACAAGAAAAAAAATTTTTAAAAATTGTCGAAAGCTCGTATCACAAGAAAAATTTTTTTTAAAAATTGTCGAAAGCTCGGATCACAAGAAAAAATTTTTTTAAAAATTGTCGAAAGCTCGGATCACAAGAAAAAAATTTTTTAAAAATTGTCGAAAGCTCGGATCACAAGAAAATTTTTTTTTAAAAATTGTCGAAAGCTCGGATCACAAGAAAAAATTTTTTTAAAAATTGTCGAAAGCTCGGATCACAAGAAAAAAAATTTTTAAAAATTGTCGAAAGCTCGGATCACAAGAAAAATTTTTTTTAAAAATTGTCGAAAGCTCGGATCACAAGAAAAAAAATTTTTAAAAATTGTCGAAAGCTCGGATCACAAGAAAAATTTTTTTTAAAAATTGTCGAAAGCTCGGGTCACAAGAAAAAATTTTTTTAAAAATTGTCGAAAGCTCGGATCACATGAAAAAAAATTTATAAAAATTGTCGAAAGCTCGGATCACATGAAAAAAATTTTTTACAAATTGTCGAAAGCTCGGATCACCAGAAAAAAATTTTTTAAAAATTGTCGAAAGCTCGGATCACAAGAAAAAAAATTTTTAAAAATTGTCGAAAGCTCGGATCACAAGAAAAAAAATTTTTAAAAATTGTCGAAAGCTCGGATCACAAGAAAAAAATTTTTTAAAAATTGTCGAAAGCTCGGATCACAAGAAAAAAATTTTTTAAAAATTTTCGAAAGCTCGGATCACAAGAAAAAAAAATTTTAAAAATTGTCGAAAGCTCGGATCGCAAGAAAAAAAATTTTTAAAAATTGTCGAAAGCTCGGATCACAAGAAAAAAAAATTTAAAAAATTGTCGAAAGCTCGGATCACAAGAAAAAATTTTTTTAAAAAATTGTCAAAAGCTCGGATCACAAGAAAAAATTTTTTAAAAAATTGACGAAAGCTCGGATCACAAGAAAAAAATTTTTTAAAAATTGTCGAAAGCTCGGATCACAAGAAAAATTTTTTTTAAAAATTGTCGAAAGCTCGGATCACAAGAAACAATTTTTTTAAAAATTGTCGAAAGCTCGGATCACAAGAAAAAAATTTTTTAAAAATTGTCGAAAGCTCGGATCACAAGAAAAAAAATTTTTAAAAATTGTCGAAAGCTCGGATCACAAGAAAAAAAATTTATAAAAATTGTCGAAAGCTCGGATCACAAGAAAAATTTTTTTAAAAAATTGTCGAAAGCTCGGATCACAAGAAAAATTTTTTTTAAAAATTGTCGAAAGCTCGGATCACAAGAAAAATTTTTTTTAAAAATTGTCGAAAGCTCGGATCACAAGAAAAATTTTTTTTAAAAATTGTCGAAAGCTCGGATCACAAGAAAAATTTTTTTTAAAAATTGTCGAAAGCTCGGATCACAAGAAAAAAAATTTATAAAAATTGTCGAAAGCTCGGATCACCAGAAAAAAATTTTTTAAAAATTGTCGAAAGCTCGGATCACAAGAAAAAAATTTTTTAAAAATTGTCGAAAGCTCGGATCACAAGAAAAAAAATTTTTAAAAATTGTCGAAAGCTCGGATCACAAGAAAAATTTTTTTTAAAAATTGTCGAAAGCTCGGATCACAAGAAAAAAAAATTTTAAAAATTGTCGAAAGCTCGGATCACCAGAAAAAAATTTTTTAAAAATTGTCGAAAGCTCGGATCACAAGAAAAAAATTTTTTAAAAATTGTCGAAAGCTCGGATCACAAGAAACAATTTTTTAAAAAATTGTCGAAAGCTCGGATCACAAGAAAAAAATTTTTTGAAAATTATCGAAAGCTCGGATCACAAGAAAAATTTTTTTTTAAAATTGACGAAAGCTCGGATCACTAGAAAATTTTTTTTTAAAAATTGTCGAAAGATCGGATCACAAGAAAAATTTTTTTTAAAAATTGTCGAAAGCTCGGATCACAAGAAAAAAAATTTTTAAAAATTGTCGAAAGCTCGGATCACAAGAAAAATTTTTTTTAAAAATTGTCGAAAGCTCGGATCACAAGAAAAAAATGTTTTAAAAATTGTGGAAAGCTCGGATCACAAGAAAATTTTTTTTAAAAATTGTCGAAAGCTCGGATCACAAGAAAAATTTTTTTTAAAAATTGTCGAAAGCTCGGATCACAAGAAAAAAATTTTTTAAAAATTGTCGAAAGCTCGGATCACAAGAAAAAAAATTTTTAAAAATTGTCGAAAGCTCGGATCACAAGAAAAAATTTTTTTAAAAATTGTCGAAAGCTCGGATCACAAGAAAAAAAATTTTTAAAAATTGTCGAAAGCTCGGATCACAAGAAAAAATTTTTTTAAAAATTGTCGAAAGCTCGGATCACAAGAAAAAATTTTTTTAAAAATTGTCGAAAGCTCGGATCACAAGAAAAAAATTTTTTAAAAATTGTCGAAAGCTCGGATCACAAGAAAAATTTTTTTTAAAAATTGTCGAAAGCTCGGATCACAAGAAAAAATTTTTTTAAAAATTGTCGAAAGCTCGGATCACAAGAAAAAAAATTTTTAAAAATTGTCGAAAGCTCGGATCACAAGAAAAAAAATTTTTAAAAATTGTCGAAAGCTCGGATCACAAGAAAAAAATTTTTTAAAAATTGTCGAAAGCTCGGATCACAAGAAAAAAATTTTTTAAAAATTTTCGAAAGCTCGGATCACAAGAAAAAAAAATTTTAAAAATTGTCGAAAGCTCGGATCACAAGAAAAAAAAATTTTAAAAATTGTCGAAAGCTCGGATCACATGAAAAAAAATTTAAAAAATTGTCGAAAGCTCGGATCACAAGAAAAAATTTTTTTAAAAAATTGTCGAAAGCTCGGATCACAAGAAAAATTTTTTTTAAAAATTGTCGAAAGCTCGGATCACAAGAAAAATTTTTTTTAAAAATTGTCGAAAGCTCGGATCACAAGAAAAAAAATTTTTAAAAATTGTCGAAAGCTCGGATCACAAGAAAAATTTTTTTTAAAAATTGTCGAAAGCTCGGGTCACAAGAAAAAATTTTTTTAAAAATTTTCGAAAGCTCGGATCACAAGAAAAAAAATTTATAAAAATTGTCGAAAGCTCGGATCACAAGAAAACAATTTTTTACAAATTGTCGAAAGCTCGGATCACCAGAAAAAAATTTTTTAAAAATTGTCGAAAGCTCGGATCACAAGAAAAAAAATTTTTAAAAATTGTCGAAAGCTCGGATCACAAGAAAAAAAATTTTTAAAAATTGTCGAAAGCTCGGATCACAAGAAAAAAATTTTTTAAAAATTGTCGAAAGCTCGGATCACAAGAAAAAAATTTTTTAAATATTTTCGAAAGCTCGGATCACAAGAAAAAAAATTTTAAAAATTGTCGAAAGCTCGGATCGCAAGAAAAAAAATTTTTAAAAATTGTCGAAAGCTCGGATCACAAGAAAAAAAAATTTAAAAAATTGTCGAAAGCTCGGATCACAAGAAAAAATTTTTTTAAAAAATTGTCGAAAGCTCGGATCACAAGAAAAATTTTTTTTAAAAATTGTCGAAAGCTCGGATCACAAGAAAAATTTTTTTTAAAAATTGTCGAAAGCTCGGATCACAAGAAAAAAAATTTTTAAAAATTGTCGAAAGCTCGGATCACAAGAAAAATTTTTTTTAAAAATTGTCGAAAGCTCGGGTCACAAGAAAAAATTTTTTTAAAAATTGTCGAAAGCTCGGATCACAAGAAAAAAAATTTATAAAAATTGTCGAAAGCTCGGATCACAAGAAAAAATTTTTTTACAAATTGTCGAAAGCTCGGATCACCAGAAAAAAATTTTTTAAAAATTGTCGAAATCTCGGATCACAAGAAAAAAAATTTTTAAAAATTGTCGAAAGCTCGGATCACAAGAAAAATTTTTTTAAAAATTGTCGAAAGCTCGGATCACAAGAAAAAATTTTTTTAAAAATTGTCGAAAGCTCGGATCACAAGAAAAAATTTTTTTAAAAATTGTCGAAAGCTCGGATCACAAGAAAAAAAATTTTAAAAATTGTCGAAAGTTCGGATCACAAGAAAAAAAATTTATAAAAATTGTCGAAAGCTCGGATCACAAGAAAAATTTTTTTTAAAAATTGTCGAAAGCTCGGATCACAAGAAAAATTTTTTTTAAAAATTGTCGAAAGCTCGGATCACAAGAAAAGATTTTTTTAAAAATTGTCGAAAGCTCGGATCACAAGAAAAAAAATTTTTAAAAATTGTCGAAAGCTCGGATCACAAGAAAAATTTTTTTTAAAAATTGTCGAAAGCTCGGGTCACAAGAAAAAATTTTTTTAAAAATTTTCGAAAGCTCGGATCACAAGAAAAAAAATTTATAAAAATTGTCGAAAGCTCGGATCACAAGAAAACAATTTTTTACAAATTGTCGAAAGCTCGGATCACCAGAAAAAAATTTTTTAAAAATTGTCGAAAGCTCGGATCACAAGAAAAAAAATTTTTAAAAATTGTCGAAAGCTCGGATCACAAGAAAAAAAATTTTTAAAAATTGTCGAAAGCTCGGATCACAAGAAAAAAATTTTTTAAAAATTGTCGAAAGCTCGGATCACAAGAAAAAAATTTTTTAAATATTTTCGAAAGCTCGGATCACAAGAAAAAAAAATTTTAAAAATTGTCGAAAGCTCGGATCGCAAGAAAAAAAATTTTTAAAAATTGTCGAAAGCTCGGATCACAAGAAAAAAAAATTTTAAAAATTGTCGAAAGCTCGGATCACAAGAAAAAATTTTTTTAAAAAATTGTCGAAAGCTCGGATCACAAGAAAAATTTTTTTTAAAAATTGTCGAAAGCTCGGATCACAAGAAAAATTTTTTTTAAAAATTGTCGAAAGCTCGGATCACAAGAAAAAAAATTTTTAAAAATTGTCGAAAGCTCGGATCACAAGAAAAATTTTTTTTAAAAATTGTCGAAAGCTCGGGTCACAAGAAAAAATTTTTTTAAAAATTGTCGAAAGCTCGGATCACAAGAAAAAAAATTTATAAAAATTGTCGAAAGCTCGGATCACAAGAAAAAATTTTTTTACAAATTGTCGAAAGCTCGGATCACCAGAAAAAAATTTTTTAAAAATTGTCGAAATCTCGGATCACAAGAAAAAAAATTTTTAAAAATTGTCGAAAGCTCGGATCACAAGAAAAATTTTTTTAAAAATTGTCGAAAGCTCGGATCACAAGAAAAATTTTTTTTAAAAATTGTCGAAAGCTCGGATCACAAGAAAAAATTTTTTTAAAAATTGTCGAAAGCTCGGATCACAAGAAAAAAAATTTTAAAAATTGTCGAAAGTTCGGATCACAAGAAAAAAAATTTATAAAAATTGTCGAAAGCTCGGATCACAAGAAAAATTTTTTTTAAAAATTGTCGAAAGCTCGGATCACAAGAAAAATTTTTTTTAAAAATTGTCGAAAGCTCGGATCACAAGAAAAGATTTTTTTAAAAATTGTCGAAAGCTCGGATCACAAGAAAAAATTTTTTTAAAAATTGTCGAAAGCTCGGATCACAAGAAAAAAATTTTTTAAAAATTGTCGAAAGCTCGGATCACAAGAAAAAAAATTTATAAAATTGTCGAAAGCTCGGATCACAAGAAAATTTTTTTTTAAAAATTGTCGAAAGCTCGGATCACAAGAAAAATTTTTTTTAAAAATTGTCAAAAGCTCGGATCACAAGAAAAAAAATTTTTAAAAATTGTCGAATACTCGGATCACAAGAAAAAAAAATTTAAAAATTGTCGAAAGCTCGGATCACAAGAAAAAAAATTTTAAAAAATGCCGAAAGCTCGGATCACAAGAAAAAAAATTTTTAAAAATTGTCGAAAGCTCGGATCACAAGAAAAAAAATTTTTAAAAATTGTCGAAAGCTCGTATCACAAGAAAAAATTTTTTTAAAAATTTTCAAAAGCTCGGATCACAAGAAAAAAAATTTATAAAAATTGTCGAAAGCTCGGATCACAAGAAAAATTTTTTTTAAAAATTGTCGAAAGCTCGGATCACAAGAAAATTTTTTTTTAAAAATTGTCGAAAGCTCGGATCACAAGAAAATTTTTTTTTAAAAATTGTCGAAAGCTCGGATCACAAGAAAAAATTTTTTTAAAAATTGTCGAAAGCTCGGATCACAAGAAAAAAAATTTATAAAAATTGTCGAAAGCTCGGATCACAAGAAAAATTTTTTTTAAAAATTGTCGAAAGCTCGGATCACAAGAAAAATTTTTTTTAAAAATTGTCGAAAGCTCGGATCACAAGAAAATTTTTTTTTAAAAATTGTCGAAAGCTCGGATCACAAGAAAAAATTTTTTTAAAAATTGTCGAAAGCTCGGATCACAAGAAAATTTTTTTTAAAAATTGTCGAAAGCTCGGATCACAAGAAAAAAATTTTTTAAAAATTGTCGAAAGCTCGGATCACAAGAAAAATTTTTTTTAAAAATTGTCGAAAGCTCGGATCACAAGAAAAAAATTGTTAAAAATTGTCGAAGGCTCGGATCACAAAAAAATTTTTTAAAAATTGTCAAAAGCTCGGATCACAAGAAAAATTTTTTTTAAAAATTGTCGAATGCTCGGATCACAAGAAAAAAAAATTTAAAAATTTTCGAAAGCTCGGATCACAAGAAAAAAAATTTTAAAAAATGTCGAAAGCTCGGATCACAAGAAAAAATTTTTTTAAAAATTGTCGAAAGCTCGGATCACAAGAAAAAAAATTTTTAAAAATTGTCGAAAGCTCGGATCACAAGAAAAAATTTTTTTAAAAATTTTCGAAAGCTCGGATCACAAGAAAAGAAATTTATAAAAATTGTCGAAAGCTCGGATTACAAGAAAAATTTTTTTTAAAAATTGTCGAAAGCTCGGATCACAAGAAAAATTTTTTTTAAAAATTGTCGAAAGCTCGGATCACAAGAAAAATTTTTTTTAAAAATTGTTGAAAGCTCGGATCACAAGAAAAAATTTTTTTAAAAATTGTCGAAAGCTCGGATCACAAGAAAAATTTTTTTTAAAAATTGTCGAAAGCTCGGATCACAAGAAAAAATTTTTTTAAAAATTGTCGAAAGCTCGGATCACCAGAAAAAAATTTTTTAAAAATTGTCGAAAGCTCGGATCACAAGAAAAAAATTTTTTAAAAATTGTCGAAAGCTCGGATCACAAGAAAAAATTTTTTAAAAAATTGTCGAATGCTCGGATCACAAGAAAAAAATTTTTTAAAAATTGTCGAAAGCTCGGATCACAAGAAAAATTTTTTTAAAAATTGTCGAAAGCTCGGATCACAAGAAAAAATTTTTTTAAAAATTGTCGAAAGCTCGTATCACAAGAAAAATTTTTTTTAAAAATTGTCGAAAGCTCGGATCACAAGAAAAAAATTTTTTAAAAATTGTCGAAAGCTGGGATCACAAGAAAAATTTTTTTTAAAAATTGTCGAAAGCTCGGATCACAAGAAAAGATTTTTTTTAAAATTGTCGAAAGCTCGGATCACAAGAAAAAATTTTTTTAAAAATTGTCGAAAGCTCGGATCACAAGAAAAAAATTTTTTAAAAATTGTCGAAAGCTCGGATCACAAGAAAAAAAATTTATAAAATTGTCGAAAGCTCGGATCACAAGAAAAATTTTTTTTAAAAATTGTCGAAAGCTCGGATCACAAGAAAAATTTTTTTTAAAAATTGTCAAAAGCTCGGATCACAAGAGAAAAATTTTTTAAAAATTGTCGAATACTCGGATCACAAGAAAAAAAAATTTAAAAATTGTCGAAAGCTCGGATCACAAGAAAAAAAATTTAAAAAAAGGCCGAAAGCTCGGATCACAAGAAAAAAAATTTTTAAAAATTGTCGAAAGCTCGGATCACAAGAAAAAAAATTTTTAAAAATTGTCGAAAGCTCGTATCACAAGAAAAATTTTTTTTAAAAATTTTCAAAAGCTCGGATCACAAGAAAAAAAATTTATAAAAATTGTCGAAAGCTCGGATCACAAGAAAAATTTTTTTTAAAAATTGTCGAAAGCTCGGATCACAAGAAAAATTTTTTTTAAAAATTGTCGAAAGCTCGGATCACAAGAAAATTTTTTTTTAAAAATTGTCGAAAGCTCGGATCACAAGAAAATTTTTTTTTAAAAATTGTCGAAAGCTCGGATCACAAGAAAAATTTTTTTTAAAAATTGTCGAAAGCTCGGATCACAAGAAAAAAATTGTTAAAAATTGTCGAAGGCTCGGATCACAAAAAAATTTTTTAAAAATTGTCAAAAGCTCGGATCACAAGAAAAAATTTTTTTAAAAATTGTCGAATGCTCGGATCACAAGAAAAAAAAAATTTAAAAATTTTCGAAAGCTCGGATCACAAGAAAAAAAATTTTAAAAAATGTCGAAAGCTCGGATCACAAGAAAAAATTTTTTTAAAAATTGTCGAAAGCTCGGATCACAAGAAAAAAAATTTTTAAAAATTGTCGGAAGCTCGGATCACAAGAAAAAAATTTTTTAAAAATTTTCGAAAGCTCGGATCACAAGAAAAGAAATTTATAAAAATTGTCGAAAGCTCGGATTACAAGAAAAATTTTTTTTAAAAATTGTCGAAAGCTCGGATCACAAGAAAAATTTTTTTTAAAAATTGTCGAAAGCTCGGATCACAAGAAAAATTTTTTTTAAAAATTGTCGAAAGCTCGGATCACAAGAAAAATTTTTTTTAAAAATTGTCGAAAGCTCGGATCACCAGAAAAATTTTTTTTAAAAATTGTCGAAAGCTCGGATCACAAGAAAAAATTTTTTTAAAAATTGTCGAAAGCTCGGATCACCAGAAAAAAATTTTTTAAAAATTGTCGAAAGCTCGGATCACAAGAAAAAAATTTTTTAAAAATTGTCGAAATCTCGGATCACCAGAAAAAAATTTTTTAAAAATTGTCGAAACCTCGGATCACAAGAAAAAAATTTTTTAAAAATTGTCGAAAGCTCGGATCACAAGAAAAAATTTTTTTAAAAATTGTCGAAAGCTCGGATCACAAGAAAAAAATTTTTTAAAAATAGTCGAAAGCTCGGATCACAAGAAAAAAATTTTTTAAAAATTGTCGAAACCTCGGATCACAAGAAAAAAAATTTTTAAAAATTGTCGAAAGCTCGTATCACAAGAAAAATTTTTTTTAAAAATTGTCGAAAGCTCGGATCACAAGAAAAAATTTTTTTAAAAATTGTCGAAAGCTCGGATCACAAGAAAAAAAATTTTTAAAAATTGTCGAAAGCTCGGATCACAAGAAAAAAAATTTATAAAAATTGTCGAAAGCTCGGATCGCAAGAAAATTTTTTTTTAAAAATTGTCGAAAGCTCGGATCACAAGAAAATTTTTTTTTAAAAATTGTCGAAAGCTCGGATCACAAGAAAAATTTTTTTTAAAAATTGTCGAAAGCTCGGATCACAAGAAAAAATTTTTTTAAAAATTGTCGGAAGCTCGGATCACAAGAAAAATTTTTTTTAAAAATTGTCGAAAGCTCGGATCACAAGAAAAAAATTTTTTAAAAATTGTCGAAAGTTCGGACCACCAGAAAAAAATTTTTTAAAAATTGTCGAAAGATCGGATCACAAGAAAAAATTTTTTTAAAAATTGTCGAAATCTCGGATCACAAGAAAAAATTTTTTAAAAAATTGTCGAAAGCTCGGATCACAAGAAAAAAATTTTTTAAAAATTGTCGAAAGCACGGATCACAAGAAAAATTTTTTTTAAAAATTGTCGAAAGCTCGGATCACAAGAAAAATTTTTTTTAAAAATTGTCGAAAGCTCGGATCAAAAGAAAAAATTTTTTAAAAATTGTCGAAATCTCGGATCACAAGAAAAAAAATTTTTAAAAATTGTCGAAAGCTCGGATCACAAGAAAAAATTTTTTTAAAAATTGTCGAAAGCTCGGATCACAAGAAAAAAATTTTTTAAAAATTGTCGAAAGCTCGGATCACAAGAAAAATTTTTTTTAAAAATTGTCGAAAGCTCGGATCACAAGAAAAATTTTTTTTAAAAATTGTCGAAAACTCGGATCACAAGAAAAAAATTTTTTAAAAATTGTCGAAAGCTCGGATCACAAGAAAAAAAAATTTTAAAAATTGTCGAAAGCTCGGATCACGAGAAAAAAATTTTTTAAAAATTGTCGAAAGCTCGGATCACAAGAAAAAAAATTTTTAAAAATTGTCGAAAGCTCGGATCACAAGAAAAAAATTTTTAAAAATTGTCGAAAGCTCGGATCACAAGAAAAAATTTTTTTAAAAATTGTCGAAAGCTCGGATCACAAGAAAAAATTTTTTAAAAAATTGTCGAAAGTTCGGATCACAAGAAAAAAATTTTTAAAAATTGTCGAAAGCTCGGATTACAAGAAAAAAAATTTTTAAAAATTGTCGAATGCTCGGATCACAAGAAAAAATTTTTTAAAAAATTGTCGAAAGCTCGGATCACAAGAAAAATTTTTTTTAAAAATTGTCGAAAGCTCGGATCACAAGAAAAATTTTTTTTAAAAATTGTCGAAAGCTCGGATCACAAGAAAAAAAATTTTTAAAAATTGTCGAAAGCTCGGATCACAAGAAAAAATTTTTTAAAAAATTGTCGAAAGCTCGGATCACAAGAAAAAATTTTTTTAAAAATTGTCGAAAGCTCGGATCACAAGAAAAAATTTTTTTAAAAATTGTCGAAAGCTCGGATCACAAGAAAAATTTTTTTTAAACATTGTCGAAAGCTCGGATCACAAGAAAAATTTTTTTTAAAAATTGTCGAAAGCTCGGATCACAAGAAAAATTTTTTTTAAAAATTGTCGAAAGCTCGGATCACAAGAAAAATTTTTTTTAAAAATTGTCGAAAGCTCGGATCACAAGAAAAGATTTTTTTAAAAATTGTCGAAAGCTCGGATCACAAGAAAAAATTTTTTTAAAAATTGTCGAAAGCTCGGATCACAAGAAAAAAATTTTTTAAAAATTGTCGAAAGCTCGGATCACAAGAAAAAAAATTTATAAAATTGTCGAAAGCTCGGATCACAAGAAAAATTTTTTTTAAAAATTGTCGAAAGCTCGGATCACAAGAAAAATTTTTTTTAAAAATTGTCAAAAGCTCGGATCACAAGAAAAAAAATTTTTAAAAATTGTCGAATACTCGGATCACAAGAAAAAAAAATTTAAAAATTGTCGAAAGCTCGGATCACAAGAAAAAAAATTTTAAAAAATGCCGAAAGCTCGGATCACAAGAAAAAAAAATTTAAAAAATGTCGAAAGCTCGGATCACAAGAAAAAATTTTTTTAAAAATTGTCGAAAGCTCGGATCACAAGAAAAAAAATTTTTAAAAATTGTCGAAAGCTCGGATCACAAGAAAAAAATTTTTTAAAAATTTTCGAAAGCTCGGATCACAAGAAAAGAAATTTATAAAAATTGTCGAAAGCTCGGATTACAAGAAAAATTTTTTTTAAAAATTGTCGAAAGCTCGGATCACAAGAAAAATTTTTTTTAAAAATTGTCGAAAGCTCGGATCACAAGAAAAAATTTTTTTAAAAATTGTCGAAAGCTCGGATCACAAGAAAAATTTTTTTTAAAAATTGTCGAAAGCTCGGATCACCAGAAAAATTTTTTTTAAAAATTGTCGAAAGCTCGGATCACAAGAAAAAATTTTTTTAAAAATTGTCGAAAGCTCGGATCACCAGAAAAAAATTTTTTAAAAATTGTCGAAAGCTCGGATCACAAGAAAAAAATTTTTTAAAAATTGTCGAAAGCTCGGATCACCAGAAAAAAATTTTTTAAAAATTGTCGAAACCTCGGATCACAAGAAAAAAATTTTTTAAAAATTGTCGAAAGCTCGGATCACAAGAAAAAATTTTTTTAAAAATTGTCGAAAGCTCGGATCACAAGAAAAAAATTTTTTAAAAATAGTCGAAAGCTCGGATCACAAGAAAAAAATTTTTTAAAAATTGTCGAAACCTCGGATCACAAGAAAAAAAATTTTTAAAAATTGTCGAAAGCTCGTATCACAAGAAAAATTTTTTTTAAAAATTGTCGAAAGCTCGGATCACAAGAAAAAATTTTTTTAAAAATTGTCGAAAGCTCGGATCACAAGAAAAAAAATTTTTAAAAATTGTCGAAAGCTCGGATCACAAGAAAAAAAATTTATAAAAATTGTCGAAAGCTCGGATCGCAAGAAAATTTTTTTTTAAAAATTGTCGAAAGCTCGGATCACAAGAAAATTTTTTTTTAAAAATTGTCGAAAGCTCGGATCACAAGAAAAATTTTTTTTAAAAATTGTCGAAAGCTCGGATCACAAGAAAAAATTTTTTTAAAAATTGTCGGAAGCTCGGATCACAAGAAAAATTTTTTTTAAAAATTGTCGAAAGCTCGGATCACAAGAAAAAAATTTTTTAAAAATTGTCGAAAGTTCGGACCACCAGAAAAAAATTTTTTAAAAATTGTCGAAAGATCGGATCACAAGAAAAAATTTTTTTAAAAATTGTCGAAATCTCGGATCACAAGAAAAAATTTTTTAAAAAATTGTCGAAAGCTCGGATCACAAGAAAAAAATTTTTTAAAAATTGTCGAAAGCACGGATCACAAGAAAAATTTTTTTTAAAAATTGTCGAAAGCTCGGATCACAAGAAAAATTTTTTTTAAAAATTGTCGAAAGCTCGGATCAAAAGAAAAAATTTTTTAAAAATTGTCGAAATCTCGGATCACAAGAAAAAAAATTTTTAAAAATTGTCGAAAGCTCGGATCACAAGAAAAAATTTTTTTAAAAATTGTCGAAAGCTCGGATCACAAGAAAAAAATTTTTTAAAAATTGTCGAAAGCTCGGATCACAAGAAAAATTTTTTTTAAAAATTGTCGAAAGCTCGGATCACAAGAAAAATTTTTTTTAAAAATTGTCGAAAACTCGGATCACAAGAAAAAAATTTTTTAAAAATTGTCGAAAGCTCGGATCACAAGAAAAAAAAATTTTAAAAATTGTCGAAAGCTCGGATCACGAGAAAAAAATTTTTTAAAAATTGTCGAAAGCTCGGATCACAAGAAAAAAAATTTTTAAAAATTGTCGAAAGCTCGGATCACAAGAAAAAAATTTTTAAAAATTGTCGAAAGCTCGGATCACAAGAAAAAATTTTTTTAAAAATTGTCGAAAGCTCGGATCACAAGAAAAAATTTTTTAAAAAATTGTCGAAAGTTCGGATCACAAGAAAAAAATTTTTAAAAATTGTCGAAAGCTCGGATTACAAGAAAAAAAATTTTTAAAAATTGTCGAATGCTCGGATCACAAGAAAAAATTTTTTAAAAAATTGTCGAAAGCTCGGATCACAAGAAAAATTTTTTTTAAAAATTGTCGAAAGCTCGGATCACAAGAAAAATTTTTTTTAAAAATTGTCGAAAGCTCGGATCACAAGAAAAAAAATTTTTAAAAATTGTCGAAAGCTCGGATCACAAGAAAAAATTTTTTAAAAAATTGTCGAAAGCTCGGATCACAAGAAAAAATTTTTTTAAAAATTGTCGAAAGCTCGGATCACAAGAAAAAATTTTTTTAAAAATAGTCGAAAGCTCGGATCACAAGAAAAATTTTTTTTAAACATTGTCGAAAGCTCGGATCACAAGAAAAATTTTTTTTAAAAATTGTCGAAAGCTCGGATCACAAGAAAAATTTTTTTTAAAAATTGTCGAAAGCTCGGATCACAAGAAAAATTTTTTTTAAAAATTGTCGAAAGCTCGGATCACAAGAAAAGATTTTTTTAAAAATTGTCGAAAGCTCGGATCACAAGAAAAAATTTTTTTAAAAATTGTCGAAAGCTCGGATCACAAGAAAAAAATTTTTTAAAAATTGTCGAAAGCTCGGATCACAAGAAAAAAAATTTATAAAATTGTCGAAAGCTCGGATCACAAGAAAAATTTTTTTTAAAAATTGTCGAAAGCTCGGATCACAAGAAAAATTTTTTTTAAAAATTGTCAAAAGCTCGGATCACAAGAAAAAAAATTTTTAAAAATTGTCGAATACTCGGATCACAAGAAAAAAAAATTTAAAAATTGTCGAAAGCTCGGATCACAAGAAAAAAAATTTTAAAAAATGCCGAAAGCTCGGATCACAAGAAAAAAATTTTTTAAAAATTGTCGAAAGCTCGGATCACAAGAAAAAAAATTTTTAAAAATTGTCGAAAGCTCGTATCACAAGAAAAAATTTTTTTAAAAATTTTCAAAAGCTCGGATCACAAGAAAAAAAATTTATAAAAATTGTCGAAAGCTCGGATCACAAGAAAAATTTTTTTTAAAAATTGTCGAAAGCTCGGATCACAAGAAAAATTTTTTTTAAAAATTGTCGAAAGCTCGGATCACAAGAAAATTTTTTTTTAAAAATTGTCGAAAGCTCGGATCACAAGAAAAAATTTTTTTAAAAATTGTCGAAAGCTCGGATCACAAGAAAAAAAATTTATAAAAATTGTCGAAAGCTCGGATCACAAGAAAAATTTTTTTTAAAAATTGTCGAAAGCTCGGATCACAAGAAAAATTTTTTTTAAAAATTGTCGAAAGCTCGGATCACAAGAAAATTTTTTTTTAAAAATTGTCGAAAGCTCGGATCACAAGAAAAAAATTTTTTAAAAATTGTCGAAAGCTCGGATCACAAGAAAATTTTTTTTTAAAAATTGTCGAAAGCTCGGATCACAAGAAAAAAATTTTTTAAAAATTGTCGAAAGCTCGGATCACAAGAAAAATTTTTTTTAAAAATTGTCGAAAGCTCGGATCACAAGAAAAAAATTGTTAAAAATTGTCGAAGGCTCGGATCACAAAAAAATTTTTTAAAAATTGTCAAAAGCTCGGATCACAAGAAAAATTTTTTTTAAAAATTGTCGAATGCTCGGATCACAAGAAAAAAAAAATTTAAAAATTTTCGAAAGCTCGGATCACAAGAAAAAAAAATTTAAAAAATGTCGAAAGCTCGGATCACAAGAAAAAATTTTTTTAAAAATTGTCGAAAGCTCGGATCACAAGAAAAAAAATTTTTAAAAATTGTCGAAAGCTCGGATCACAAGAAAAAAATTTTTTAAAAATTTTCGAAAGCTCGGATCACAAGAAAAGAAATTTATAAAAATTGTCGAAAGCTCGGATTACAAGAAAAATTTTTTTTAAAAATTGTCGAAAGCTCGGATCACAAGAAAAATTTTTTTTAAAAATTGTCGAAAGCTCGGATCACAAGAAAAAATTTTTTTAAAAATTGTCGAAAGCTCGGATCACAAGAAAAATTTTTTTTAAAAATTGTCGAAAGCTCGGATCACAAGAAAAAATTTTTTTAAAAATTGTCGAAAGCTCGGATCACCAGAAAAAAATTTTTTAAAAATTGTCGAAAGCTCGGATCACAAGAAAAAAATTTTTTAAAAATTGTCGAAAGCTCGGATCACAAGAAAAAATTTTTTAAAAAATTGTCGAATGCTCGGATCACAAGAAAAAAATTTTTTAAAAATTGTCGAAAGCTCGGATCACAAGAAAAATTTTTTTAAAAATTGTCGAAAGCTCGGATCACAAGAAAAAATTTTTTTAAAAATTGTCGAAAGCTCGTATCACAAGAAAAATTTTTTTTAAAAATTGTCGAAAGCTCGGATCACAAGAAAAAAATTTTTTAAAAATTGTCGAAAGCTCGGATCACAAGAAAAATTTTTTTTAAAAATTGTCGAAAGCTCGGATCACAAGAAAAGATTTTTTTTAAAATTGTCGAAAGCTCGGATCACAAGAAAAATTTTTTTTAAAAATTGTCGAAAGCTCGGATCACAAGAAAAAAATTTTTTAAAAATTGTCGAAAGCTCGGATCACAAGAAAAAAAATTTATAAAATTGTCGAAAGCTCGGATCACAAGAAAAATTTTTTTTAAAAATTGTCGAAAGCTCGGATCACAAGAAAAATTTTTTTTAAAAATTGTCAAAAGCTCGGATCACAAGAAAAAAAATTTTTAAAAATTGTCGAATACTCGGATCACAAGAAAAAAAAATTTAAAAATTGTCGAAAGCTCGGATCACAAGAAAAAAAATTTAAAAAAAGGCCGAAAGCTCGGATCACAAGAAAAAAAATTTTTAAAAATTGTCGAAAGCTCGGATCACAAGAAAAAAAATTTTTAAAAATTGTCGAAAGCTCGTATCACAAGAAAAATTTTTTTTAAAAATTTTCAAAAGCTCGGATCACAAGAAAAAAAATTTATAAAAATTGTCGAAAGCTCGGATCACAAGAAAAATTTTTTTTAAAAATTGTCGAAAGCTCGGATCACAAGAAAAATTTTTTTTAAAAATTGTCGAAAGCTCGGATCACAAGAAAATTTTTTTTTAAAAATTGTCGAAAGCTCGGATCACAAGAAAATTTTTTTTTAAAAATTGTCGAAAGCTCGGATCACAAGAAAAAAATTTTTTAAAAATTGTCGAAAGCTCGGATCACAAGAAAAATTTTTTTTAAAAATTGTCGAAAGCTCGGATCACAAGAAAAAAATTGTTAAAAATTGTCGAAGGCTCGGATCACAAAAAAATTTTTTAAAAATTGTCAAAAGCTCGGATCACAAGAAAAATTTTTTTTAAAAATTGTCGAATGCTCGGATCACAAGAAAAAAAAAATTTAAAAATTTTCGAAAACTCGGATCACAAGAAAAAAAATTTTAAAAAATGTCGAAAGCTCGGATCACAAGAAAAAATTTTTTTAAAAATTGTCGAAAGCTCGGATCACAAGAAAAAAAATTTTTAAAAATTGTCGGAAGCTCGGATCACAAGAAAAAAATTTTTTAAAAATTTTCGTAAGCTCGGATCACAAGAAAAGAAATTTATAAAAATTGTCGAAAGCTCGGATTACAAGAAAAATTTTTTTTAAAAATTGTCGAAAGCTCGGATCACAAGAAAAATTTTTTTTAAAAATTGTCGAAAGCTCGGATCACAAGAAAAATTTTTTTTAAAAATTGTCGAAAGCTCGGATCACAAGAAAAATTTTTTTTAAAAATTGTCGAAAGCTCGGATCACCAGAAAAATTTTTTTTAAAAATTGTCGAAAGCTCGGATCACAAGAAAAAATTTTTTTAAAAATTGTCGAAAGCTCGGATCACCAGAAAAAAATTTTTTAAAAATTGTCGAAAGCTCGGATCACAAGAAAAAAATTTTTTAAAAATTGTCGAAAGCTCGGATCACCAGAAAAAAATTTTTTAAAAATTGTCGAAACCTCGGATCACAAGAAAAAAATTTTTTAAAAATTGTCGAAAGCTCGGATCACAAGAAAAAATTTTTTTAAAAATTGTCGAAAGCTCGGATCACAAGAAAAAAATTTTTTAAAAATAGTCGAAAGCTCGGATCACAAGAAAAAAATTTTTTAAAAATTGTCGAAACCTCGGATCACAAGAAAAAAAATTTTTAAAAATTGTCGAAAGCTCGTATCACAAGAAAAATTTTTTTTAAAAATTGTCGAAAGCTCGGATCACAAGAAAAAAATTTTTTAAAAATTGTCGAAAGCTCGGATCACAAGAAAAAAAATTTTTAAAAATTGTCGAAAGCTCGGATCACAAGAAAAAAAATTTATAAAAATTGTCGAAAGCTCGGATCGCAAGAAAAATTTTTTTTAAAAATTGTCGAAAGCTCGGATCACAAGAAAATTTTTTTTTAAAAATTGTCGAAAGCTCGGATCACAAGAAAAATTTTTTTTAAAAATTGTCGAAAGCTCGGATCACAAGAAAAAATTTTTTTAAAAATTGTCGGAAGCTCGGATCACAAGAAAAATTTTTTTTAAAAATTGTCGAAAGCTCGGATCACAAGAAAAAAATTTTTTAAAAATTGTCGAAAGTTCGGACCACCAGAAAAAAATTTTTTAAAAATTGTCGAAAGAGCGGATCACAAGAAAAAATTTTTTTAAAAATTGTCGAAATCTCGGATCACAAGAAAAAATTTTTTAAAAAATTGTCGAAAGCTCGGATCACAAGAAAAAAATTTTTTAAAAATTGTCGAAAGCACGGATCACAAGAAAAATTTTTTTTAAAAATTGTCGAAAGCTCGGATCACAAGAAAAAATTTTTTTAAAAATTGTCGAAAGCTCGGATCAAAAGAAAAAATTTTTTAAAAATTGTCGAAATCTCGGATCACAAGAAAAAAAATTTTTAAAAATTGTCGAAAGCTCGGATCACAAGAAAAAATTTTTTTAAAAATTGTCGAAAGCTCGGATCACAAGAAAAAAATTTTTTAAAAATTGTCGAAAGCTCGGATCACAAGAAAAAATTTTTTTAAAAATTGTCGAAAGCTCGGATCACAAGAAAAAATTTTTTAAAAAATTGTCGAAAGCTCGGATCACAAGAAAAAAATTTTTAAAAATTGTCGAAAGCTCGGATTACAAGAAAAAAAATTTTTTAAAATTGTCGAATGCTCGGATCACAAGAAAAAATTTTTTAAAAAATTGTCGAAAGCTCGGATCACAAGAAAAATTTTTTTTAAAAATTGTCGAAAGCTCGGATCACAAGAAAAATTTTTTTTAAAAATTGTCGAAAGCTCGGATCACAAGAAAAAAAATTTTTAAAAATTGTCGAAAGCTCGGATCACAAGAAAAAATTTTTTAAAAAATTGTCGAAAGCTCGGATCACAAGAAAAAATTTTTTTAAAAATTGTCGAAAGCTCGGATCACAAGAAAAAATTTTTTTAAAAATTGTCGAAAGCTCGGATCACAAGAAAGAATTTTTTTAAACATTGTCGAAAGCTCGGATCACAAGAAAAATTTTTTTTAAAAATTGTCGAAAGCTCGGATCACAAGAAAAATTTTTTTTAAAAATTGTCGAAAGCTCGGATCACAAGAAAAATTTTTTTTAAAAATTGTCGAAAGCTCGGATCACAAGAAAAAAAATTTATAAAAATTGTCGAAAGCTCGGATCACAAGAAAAAAATTTTTTAAAAATTGTCGAAAGCTCGGATCACCAGAAAAAAATTTTTTAAAAATTGTCGAAAGCTCGGATCACAAGAAAAAAAATTTTTAAAAATTGTCGAATGCTCGGATCACAAGAAAAAATTTTTTAAAAAATTGTCGAAAGCTCGGATCACAAGAAAAAATTTTTTTAAAAATTGTCGAAAGCTCGGATCACAAGAAAAAATTTTTTTAAAAATTGTCGAAAGCTCGGATCACAAGAAAAAAAATTTATAAAAATTGTCGAAAGCTCGGATCACATGAAAATTTTTTTTTAAAAATTGTCGAAAGCTCGGATCACAAGAAAAAAATTGTTAAAAATTGTCGAAGGCTCGGATCACAAAAAAATTTTTTAAAAATTGTCAAAAGCTCGGATCACAAGAAAAAATTTTTTTAAAAATTGTCGAAAGCTCGGATCACAAGAAAAAATTTTTTTAAAAATTGTCGAAAGCTCGGATCACAAGAAAATTTTTTTTTAAAAATTGTCGAAAGCTCGGATCACAAGAAAAAATTTTTTTAAAAATTGTCGAAAGCTCGGATTACAAGAAAAAAAAATTTAAAAATTGTCGAAAGCTCGGATCACAAGAAAAAAAATTTTTAAAAATTGTCGAAAGCTCGTATCACAAGAAAAAAATTTTTTAAAAATTTTCGAAAGCTCGAATCACAAGAAAAAAAATTTATAAAAATTGTCGAAAGCGCGGATCACAAGAAAAATTTTTTTAAAAAATTGTCGAAAGCTCGGATCACAAGAAAAATTTTTTTTAAAAATTGTCGAAAGCTCGGATCACAAGAAAATTTTTTTTTAAAAATTGTCGAAAGCTCGGATCACAAGAAAAAATTTTTTTAAAAATTGTCGAAAGCTCGGATCACAAGAAAAAAAATTTATAAAAATTGTCGAAAGCTCGGATCACAAGAAAAATTTTTTTTAAAAATTGTCGAAAGCTCGGATCACAAGAAAAATTTTTTTTAAAAATTGTCGAAAGCTCGGATCACAAGAAAATTTTTTTTTAAAAATTGTCGAAAGCTCGGATCACAAGAAAAAATTTTTTTAAAAATTGTCGAAACCTCGGATCACAAGAAAAATTTTTTTTAAAAATTGTCGAAAGCTCGGATCACAAGAAAAAAATTTTTTAAACATTGTCGAAAGCTCGGATCACAAGAAAAATTTTTTTTAAAAATTGTCGAAAGCTCGGATCACAAGAAAAAAATTGTTAAAAATTGTCGAAGGCTCGGATCACAAAAAAATTTTTTAAAAATTGTCAAAAGCTCGGATCACAAGAAAAAATTTTTTTAAAAATTGTCGAATGCTCGGATCACAAGAAAAAAAAATTTAAAAATTGTCGAAAGCTCGGATCACAAGAAAAAAAATTTTAAAAAATGTCGAAAGCTCGGATCACAAGAAAAAAATTTTTTAAAAATTGTCGAAAGCTCGGATCACAAGAAAAAAAATTTTTAAAAATTGTCGAAAGCTCGGATCACAAGAAAAAAATTTTTTAAAAATTTTCGAAAGCTCGGATCACAAGAAAAGAAATTTATAAAAATTGTCGAAAGCTCGGATCACAAGAAAATTTTTTTTTAAAAATTGTCGAAAGCTCGGATCACAAGAAAAATTTTTTTTAAAAATTGTCAAAAGCTCGGATCACAAGAAAAAAAATTTTTAAAAATTGTCGAATACTCGGATCACAAGAAAAAAAAATTTGAAAATTGTCGAAAGCTCGGATCACAAGAAAAAAAATTTTAAAAAATGCCGAAAGCTCGGATCACAAGAAAAAAAATTTTTAAAAATTGTCGAAAGCTCGGATCACAAGAAAAAAAATTTTTAAAAATTGTCGAAAGCTCGTATCACAAGAAAAAATTTTTTTAAAAATTTTCAAAAGCTCGGATCACAAGAAAAAAAATTTATAAAAATTGTCGAAAGCTCGGATCACAAGAAAAATTTTTTTTAAAAATTGTCGAAAGCTCGGATCACAAGAAAAATTTTTTTTAAAAATTGTCGAAAGCTCGGATCACAAGAAAATTTTTTTTTAAAAATTGTCGAAAGCTCGGATCACAAGAAAAAATTTTTTTAAAAATTGTCGAAAGCTCGGATCACAAGAAAAAAAATTTATAAAAATTGTCGAAAGCTCGGATCACAAGAAAAATTTTTTTTAAAAATTGTCGAAAGCTCGGATCACAAGAAAAATTTTTTTTAAAAATTGTCGAAAGCTCGGATCACAAGAAAATTTTTTTTTAAAAATTGTCGAAAGCTCGGATCACAAGAAAAAAATTTTTTAAAAATTGTCGAAAGCTCGGATCACAAGAAAATTTTTTTTTAAAAATTGTCGAAAGCTCGGATCACAAGAAAAAAATTTTTTAAAAATTGTCGAAAGCTCGGATCACAAGAAAAATTTTTTTTAAAAATTGTCGAAAGCTCGGATCACAAGAAAAAAATTGTTAAAAATTGTCGAAGGCTCGGATCACAAAAAAATTTTTTAAAAATTGTCAAAAGCTCGGATCACAAGAAAAATTTTTTTTAAAAATTGTCGAATGCTCGGATCACAAGAAAAAAAAAATTTAAAAATTTTCGAAAGCTCGGATCACAAGAAAAAAAAATTTAAAAAATGTCGAAAGCTCGGATCACAAGAAAAAATTTTTTTAAAAATTGTCGAAAGCTCGGATCACAAGAAAAAAAATTTTTAAAAATTGTCGAAAGCTCGGATCACAAGAAAAAAATTTTTTAAAAATTTTCGAAAGCTCGGATCACAAGAAAAGAAATTTATAAAAATTGTCGAAAGCTCGGATTACAAGAAAAATTTTTTTTAAAAATTGTCGAAAGCTCGGATCACAAGAAAAATTTTTTTTAAAAATTGTCGAAAGCTCGGATCACAAGAAAAATTTTTTTTAAAAATTGTTGAAAGCTCGGATCACAAGAAAAAATTTTTTTAAAAATTGTCGAAAGCTCGGATCACAAGAAAAATTTTTTTTAAAAATTGTCGAAAGCTCGGATCACAAGAAAAAATTTTTTTAAAAATTGTCGAAAGCTCGGATCACCAGAAAAAAATTTTTTAAAAATTGTCGAAAGCTCGGATCACAAGAAAAAAATTTTTTAAAAATTGTCGAAAGCTCGGATCACAAGAAAAAATTTTTTAAAAAATTGTCGAATGCTCGGATCACAAGAAAAAAATTTTTTAAAAATTGTCGAAAGCTCGGATCACAAGAAAAATTTTTTTAAAAATTGTCGAAAGCTCGGATCACAAGAAAAAATTTTTTTAAAAATTGTCGAAAGCTCGTATCACAAGAAAAATTTTTTTTAAAAATTGTCGAAAGCTCGGATCACAAGAAAAAAATTTTTTAAAAATTGTCGAAAGCTCGGATCACAAGAAAAATTTTTTTTAAAAATTGTCGAAAGCTCGGATCACAAGAAAAGATTTTTTTTAAAATTGTCGAAAGCTCGGATCACAAGAAAAAATTTTTTTAAAAATTGTCGAAAGCTCGGATCACAAGAAAAAAATTTTTTAAAAATTGTCGAAAGCTCGGATCACAAGAAAAAAAATTTATAAAATTGTCGAAAGCTCGGATCACAAGAAAAATTTTTTTTAAAAATTGTCGAAAGCTCGGATCACAAGAAAAATTTTTTTTAAAAATTGTCAAAAGCTCGGATCACAAGAAAAAAAATTTTTAAAAATTGTCGAATACTCGGATCACAAGAAAAAAAAATTTAAAAATTGTCGAAAGCTCGGATCACAAGAAAAAAAATTTAAAAAAAGGCCGAAAGCTCGGATCACAAGAAAAAAAATTTTTAAAAATTGTCGAAAGCTCGGATCACAAGAAAAAAAATTTTTAAAAATTGTCGAAAGCTCGTATCACAAGAAAAATTTTTTTTAAAAATTTTCAAAAGCTCGGATCACAAAAAAAAAATTTATAAAAATTGTCGAAAGCTCGGATCACAAGAAAAATTTTTTTTAAAAATTGTCGAAAGCTCGGATCACAAGAAAAATTTTTTTTAAAAATTGTCGAGAGCTCGGATCACAAGAAAATTTTTTTTTAAAAATTGTCGAAAGCTCGGATCACAAGAAAATTTTTTTTTAAAAATTGTCGAAAGCTCGGATCACAAGAAAAAAATTTTTTAAAAATTGTCGAAAGCTCGGATCACAAGAAAAATTTTTTTTAAAAATTGTCGAAAGCTCGGATCACAAGAAAAAAATTGTTAAAAATTGTCGAAGGCTCGGATCACAAAAAAATTTTTTAAAAATTGTCAAAAGCTCGGATCACAAGAAAAAATTTTTTTAAAAATTGTCGAATGCTCGGATCACAAGAAAAAAAAAATTTAAAAATTTTCGAAAACTCGGATCACAAGAAAAAAAATTTTAAAAAATGTCGAAAGCTCGGATCACAAGAAAAAATTTTTTTAAAAATTGTCGAAAGCTCGGATCACAAGAAAAAAAATTTTTAAAAATTGTCGGAAGCTCGGATCACAAGAAAAAAATTTTTTAAAAATTTTCGAAAGCTCGGATCACAAGAAAAGAAATTTATAAAAATTGTCGAAAGCTCGGATTACAAGAAAAATTTTTTTTAAAAATTGTCGAAAGCTCGGATCACAAGAAAAATTTTTTTTAAAAATTGTCGAAAGCTCGGATCACAAGAAAAATTTTTTTTAAAAATTGTCGAAAGCTCGGATCACAAGAAAAATTTTTTTTAAAAATTGTCGAAAGCTCGGATCACCAGAAAAATTTTTTTTAAAAATTGTCGAAAGCTCGGATCACAAGAAAAAATTTTTTTAAAAATTGTCGAAAGCTCGGATCACCAGAAAAAAATTTTTTAAAAATTGTCGAAAGCTCGGATCACAAGAAAAAAATTTTTTAAAAATTGTCGAAAGCTCGGATCACCAGAAAAAAATTTTTTAAAAATTGTCGAAACCTCGGATCACAAGAAAAAAATTTTTTAAAAATTGTCGAAAGCTCGGATCACAAGAAAAAATTTTTTTAAAAATTGTCGAAAGCTCGGATCACAAGAAAAAAATTTTTTAAAAATAGTCGAAAGCTCGGATCACAAGAAAAAAATTTTTTAAAAATTGTCGAAACCTCGGATCACAAGAAAAAAAATTTTTAAAAATTGTCGAAAGCTCGTATCACAAGAAAAATTTTTTTTAAAAATTGTCGAAAGCTCGGATCACAAGAAAAAAATTTTTTAAAAATTGTCGAAAGCTCGGATCACAAGAAAAAAAATTTTTAAAAATTGTCGAAAGCTCGGATCACAAGAAAAAAAATTTATAAAAATTGTCGAAAGCTCGGATCGCAAGAAAAATTTTTTTTAAAAATTGTCGAAAGCTCGGATCACAAGAAAATTTTTTTTTAAAAATTGTCGAAAGCTCGGATCACAAGAAAAATTTTTTTTAAAAATTGTCGAAAGCTCGGATCACAAGAAAAAATTTTTTTAAAAATTGTCGGAAGCTCGGATCACAAGAAAAATTTTTTTTAAAAATTGTCGAAAGCTCGGATCACAAGAAAAAAATTTTTTAAAAATTGTCGAAAGTTCGGACCACCAGAAAAAAAAATTTTAAAAATTGTCGAAAGCTCGGATCACGAGAAAAAAATTTTTTAAAAATTGTCGAAAGCTCGGATCACAAGAAAAAAAATTTTTAAAAATTGTCGAAAGCTCGGATCACAAGAAAAAAATTTTTAAAAATTGTCGAAAGCTCGGATCACAAGAAAAAATTTTTTTAAAAATTGTCGAAAGCTCGGATCACAAGAAAAAATTTTTTAAAAAATTGTCGAAAGCTCGGATCACAAGAAAAAAATTTTTAAAAATTGTCGAAAGCTCGGATTACAAGAAAAAAATTTTTTAAAAATTGTCGAATGCTCGGATCACAAGAAAAAATTTTTTAAAAAATTGTCGAAAGCTCGGATCACAAGAAAAATTTTTTTTAAAAATTGTCGAAAGCTCGGATCACAAGAAAAATTTTTTTTAAAAATTGTCGAAAGCTCGGATCACAAGAAAAAAAATTTTTAAAAATTGTCGAAAGCTCGGATCACAAGAAAAAATTTTTTAAAAAATTGTCGAAAGCTCGGATCACAAGAAAAAATTTTTTTAAAAATTGTCGAAAGCTCGGATCACAAGAAAAAATTTTTTTAAAAATTGTCGAAAGCTCGGATCACAAGAAAAATTTTTTTTAAACATTGTCGAAAGCTCGGATCACAAGAAAAATTTTTTTTAAAAATTGTCGAAAGCTCGGATCACAAGAAAAATTTTTTTTAAAAATTGTCGAAAGCTCGGATCACAAGAAAAATTTTTTTTAAAAATTGTCGAAAGCTCGGATCACAAGAAAAAAAATTTATAAAAATTGTCGAAAGCTCGGATCACAAGAAAAAAATTTTTTAAAAATTGTCGAAAGCTCGGATCACCAGAAAAAAATTTTTTAAAAATTGTCGAAAGCTCGGATCACAAGAAAAAAAATTTTTAAAAATTGTCGAATGCTCGGATCACAAGAAAAAATTTTTTAAAAAATTGTCGAAAGCTCGGATCACAAGAAAAAATTTTTTTAAAAATTGTCGAAAGCTCGGATCACAAGAAAAAATTTTTTTAAAAATTGTCGAAAGCTCGGATCACAAGAAAAAAAATTTATAAAAATTGTCGAAAGCTCGGATCACAAGAAAAATTTTTTTTAAAAATTGTCGAAAGCTCGGATCACAAGAAAAAAATTGTTAAAAATTGTCGAAGGCTCGGATCACAAAAAAATTTTTTAAAAATTGTCAAAAGCTCGGATCACAAGAAAAAATTTTTTTAAAAATTGTCGAAAGCTCGGATCACAAGAAAAAATTTTTTTAAAAATTGTCGAAAGCTCGGATCACAAGAAAATTTTTTTTTAAAAATTGTCGAAAGCTCGGATCACAAGAAAAAATTTTTTTAAAAATTGTCGAAAGCTCGGATTACAAGAAAAAAAAATTTAAAAATTGTCGAAAGCTCGGATCACAAGAAAAAAAATTTTTAAAAATTGTCGAAAGCTCGTATCACAAGAAAAAAATTTTTTAAAAATTTTCGAAAGCTCGAATCACAAGAAAAAAAATTTATAAAAATTGTCGAAAGCGCGGATCACAAGAAAAATTTTTTTTAAATATTGTCGAAAGCTCGGATCACAAGAAAAATTTTTTTTAAAAATTGTCGAAAGCTCGGATCACAAGAAAATTTTTTTTTAAAAATTGTCGAAAGCTCGGATCACAAGAAAAAATTTTTTTAAAAATTGTCGAAAGCTCGGATCACAAGAAAAAAAATTTATAAAAATTGTCGAAAGCTCGGATCACAAGAAAAATTTTTTTTAAAAATTGTCGAAAGCTCGGATCACAAGAAAAATTTTTTTTAAAAATTGTCGAAAGCTCGGATCACAAGAAAATTTTTTTTTAAAAATTGTCGAAAGCTCGGATCACAAGAAAAAATTTTTTTAAAAATTGTCGAAACCTCGGATCACAAGAAAAATTTTTTTTAAAAATTGTCGAAAGCTCGGATCACAAGAAAAAAATTTTTTAAACATTGTCGAAAGCTCGGATCACAAGAAAAATTTTTTTTAAAAATTGTCGAAAGCTCGGATCACAAGAAAAAAATTGTTAAAAATTGTCGAAGGCTCGGATCACAAAAAAATTTTTTAAAAATTGTCAAAAGCTCGGATCACAAGAAAAAATTTTTTTAAAAATTGTCGAATGCTCGGATCACAAGAAAAAAAAATTTAAAAATTGTCGAAAGCTCGGATCACAAGAAAAAAAATTTTAAAAAATGTCGAAAGCTCGGATCACAAGAAAAAAATTTTTTAAAAATTGTCGAAAGCTCGGATCACAAGAAAAAAAATTTTTAAAAATTGTCGAAAGCTCGGATCACAAGAAAAAAATTTTTTAAAAATTTTCGAAAGCTCGGATCACAAGAAAAGAAATTTATAAAAATTGTCGAAAGCTCGGATTACAAGAAAAATTTTTTTTAAAAATTGTCGAAAGCTCGGATCACAAGAAAAATTTTTTTTAAAAATTGTCGAAAGCTCGGATCACAAGAAAATTTTTTTTTAAAAATTGTTGAAAGCTCGGATCACAAGAAAAAATTTTTTTAAAAATTGTCGAAAGCTCGGATCACAAGAAAAATTTTTTTTAAAAATTGTCGAAAGCTCGGATCACAAGAAAAAAATTTTTTAAAAATTGTCGAAAGCTCGGATCACCAGAACAAAATTTTTTAAAAATTGTCGAAACCTCGGATCACAAGAAAAAAATTTTTTAAAAATTGTCGAAAGCTCGGATCATAAGAAAAAATTTTTTAAAAAATTGTCGAATGCTCGGATCACAAGAAAAAAATTTTTTAAAAATTGTCGAAAGCTCGGATCACAAGAAAAATTTTTTTAAAAATTGTCGAAAGCTCGGATCACAAGAAAAATTTTTTAAAAAATTGTCGAAAGCTCGGATCACAAGAAAAAATTTTTTTAAAAATTGTCGAAAGCTCGGATCACAAGAAAAAAAAATTTTAAAAATTGTCGAAAGTTCGGATCACAAGAAAAAAAATTTATAAAAATTGTCGAAAGCTCGGATCACAAGAAAAATTTTTTTTAAAAATTGTCGAAAGCTCGGATCACAAGAAACATTTTTTTTTAAAAATTGTCGAAAGCTCGGATCACAAGAAAAATTTTTTTTAAAAATTGTCGAAAGCTCGGATCACAAGAAAAATTTTTTTTAAAAATTGTCGTAAGCTCGGATCACAAGAAAAATTTTTTTTAAAAATTGTCGAAAGCTCGGATCACAAGAAAAAAATTTTTTAAAAATTGTCGAAAGCTCGGATCACCAGAAAAAAATTTTTTAAAAATTGTCGAAAGCTCGGATCACAAGAAAAAAATTTTTTAAAAATTGTCGAAAGCTCGGATCACAAGAAAAATTTTTTTTAAAAATTGTCGAAAGATCGGATCACAAGAAAAAAAAATTTAAAAAATTGTCGAAAGCTCGGATCACAAGAAAAAATTTTTTTAAAAAATTGTCGAAAGCTCGGATCACAAGAAAATTTTTTTTTAAAAATTGTCGAAAGCTCGGATCACAAGAAAGATTTTTTTTAAAAATTGTCGAAAACTCGGATCACAACAAAAAAAATTTTTAAAAATTGTCGAAAGCTCGGATCACAAGAAAAAATTTTTTTAAAAATTGTCGAAAACTCGGATCACAAGAAAAAAATTTTTAAAAATTGTCGAAAGCTCGGATTACAAGAAAAAAAATTTTTAAAAATTGTCGAATGCTCTGATCACAAGAAAAAATTTATTAAAAAATTGTCGAAAGCTCGGATCACAAGAAAAATTTTTTTTAAAAATTGTCGAAAGCTCGGATCACAAGAAAATTTTTTTTTAAAAATTGTCGAAAGCTCGGATCACAAGAAAAAAAATTTTTAAAAATTGTCGAAAGCTCGGATCACAAGAAAAAATTTTTTAAAAAATTATCGAAAGCTCGGATCACAAGAAAAAATTTTTTTAAAAATTGTCGAAAGCTCGGATCACAAGAAAAAATTTTTTTAAAAATTGTCGAAAGCTCGGATCACAAGAAAAAATTTTTTTAAAAATTGTCGAAAGCTCGGATCACAAGAAAAATTTTTTTTAAAAATTGTCGAAAACTCGGATCACAAGAAAAATTTTTTTTAAAAATTGTTGAAAGCTCGGATCACAAGAAAAAATTTTTTTAAAAATTGTCGAAAGCTCGGATCACAAGAAAAAAAATTTATAAAAATTGTCGAAAGCTCGGATCACAAGAAAAAAATTTTTTAAAAATTGTCGAAAGCTCGGATCACAAGAAAAAAAAATTTAAAAATTGTCGAAAGCTCGGATCACAAGAAAAAAAATTTTAAAAAATGCCGAAAGCTCGGATCACAAGAAAAAAAATTTTTAAAAATTGTCGAAAGCTCGGATCACAAGAAAAAAAATTTTTAAAAATTGTCGAAAGCTCGTATCACAAGAAAAAAATTTTTTAAAAATTTTCGAAAGCTCGGATCACAAGAAAAAAAATTTATAAAAATTGTCGAAAGCTCGGATCACAAGAAAAATTTTTTTTAAAAATTGTCGAAAGCTCGGATCACAAGAAAATTTTTTTTTAAAAATTGTCGAAAGCTCGGATCACAAGAAAATTTTTTTTAAAAATTGTCGAAAGCTCGGATCACAAGAAAAAATTTTTTTAAAAATTGTTGAAAGCTCGGATCACAAGAAAAAATTTTTTTAAAAATTGTCGAAAGCTCGGATCACAAAAAAAATTTTTTTTAAAAATTGTCGAAAGCTCGGATCTCAAGAAACAAATTTTTTAAAAATTGTCAAAAGCTCGGATCACCAGAAAAAAATTTTTTAAAAATTGTCGAAAGCTCGGATCACAAGAAAAAAATTTTTTAAAAATTGTCGAAAGCTCGGATCACAAGAAAAAATTTTTTAAAAAATTGTCGAATGCTCGGATCACAAGAAAAAAATTTTTTAAAAATTGTCGAAAGCTCGGATCACAAGAAAAATTTTTTTAAAAATTGTCGAAAGCTCGGATCACAAGAAAAATTTTTTTTAAAAATTGTCGAAAGCTCGGATCACAAGAAAAATTTTTTTTAAAAATTGTCGAAAGCTCGGATCACAAGAAAATTTTTTTTTAAAAATTGTCGAAAGCTCGGATCACAAGAAAATTTTTTTTTTAAAATTGTCGAAAGCTCGGATCACAAGAAAAAAATTTTTTAAAAATTGTCGAAAGCTCGGATCACCAGAAAAAAATTTTTTAAAAATTGTCGAAAGCTCAGATCACAAGAAAAAAAATTTTTAAAAATTGTCGAAAGCTCGGATCACAAGAAAAAAATTTTTTAAAAATTGTCGAAAGCTCGGATCACAAGAAAAAAAATTTTTAAAAATTGTCGAAAGCTCGGATCACAAGAAAAAAATTTTTTAAAAATTGTCGAAAGCTCGGATCACAAGAAAAAAAATTTTTAAAAATTGTCGAAAGCTCGTATCACAAGAAAAAATTTTTTTAAAAATTGTCGAAAGCTCGGATCACCAGAAAAAAATTTTTTAAAAATTGTCGAAAGCTCGGATCACAAGAAAAAATTTTTTTAAAAATTGTTGAAAGCTCGGATCACAAGAAAAAATTTTTTTAAAAATTGTCGAAAGCTCGGATCACAAGAAAAATTTTTTTTAAAAATTGTCGAAAGCTCGGATCTCAAGAAAAAAATTTTTTAAAAATTGTCAAAAGCTCGGATCACCAGAAAAAATTTTTTTAAAAATTGTCGAAAGCTCGGATCACAAGAAAAAAATTTTTTAAAAATTGTCGAAAGCTCGGATCACAAGAAAAAATTTTTTAAAAAATTGTCGAATGCTCGGATCACAAGAAAAAAATTTTTTAAAAATTGTCGAAAGCTCGGATCACAGGAAAAATTTTTTTAAAAATTGTCGAAAGCTCGGATCACAAGAAAAAATTTTTTTAAAAATTGTCGAAAGCTCGGATCACAAGAAAAAATTTTTTTAAAAATTGTCGAAAGCTCGGATCAAAAGAAAAAAAATTTTTAAAAATTGTCGAAAGTTCGGATCACAAGAAAAAAAATTTATAAAAATTGTCGAAAGCTCGGATCACAAGAAAAATTTTTTTTTAAAATTGTCGAAAGCTCGGATCACAAGAAAAAAATTTTTTAAAAATTGTCGAAAGCTCGGATCACCAGAAAAAAAATTTTTAAAAATTGTCGAAAGCTCGGATCACAAGAAAAAAATTTTTTAAAAATTTTTGAAAGCTCGGATCACAAGAAAAAAATTTTTTAAAAATTGTCGAAAGCTCGGATCACAAGAAAAAAAATTTTTAAAAATTGTCGAAAGCTCGGATCACAAGAAAAAAAATTTTTAAAAATTGTCGAAAGCTCGGATCACAAGAAAAAAAAATTTTTAAAAATTGTCGAAAGCTCGTATCACAAGAAAAAATTTTTTTAAAAATTGTCGAAAGATCGGATCACAAGAAAAAAATTTTTTAAAAATTGTCGAAAGCTCGGATCACAAGAAAAAAAATTTTTAAAAATTGTCAAAAGCTCGGATCGCAAGAAAAATTTTTTTTAAAAATTGTCGAAAGCTCGGATCACAAGAAAATTTTTTTTTAAAAATTGTCGAATGCTCGGATCACAAGATAAATTTTTTTTAAAAATTGTCGAAAGCTCGGATCACAAGAAAAAAAATTTTTAAAAATTGTCGAAAGCTCGGATCACAAGAAAAAAATTTTTTAAAAATTTTCGAAAGCTCGGATCACAAGAAAAGAAATTTATAAAAATTGTCGAAAGCTCGGATTACAAGAAAAATTTTTTTTAAAAATTGTCGAAAGCTCGGATCACAAGAAAAATTTTTTTTAAAAATTGTCGAAAGCTCGGATCACAAGAAAAATTTTTTTTAAAAATTGTTGAAAGCTCGGATCACAAGAAAAAATTTTTTTTAAAATTGTCGAAAGCTCGGATCACAAGAAAAATTTTTTTTAAAAATTGTCGAAAGCTCGGATCACAAGAAAAAATTTTTTTAAAAATTGTCGAAAGCTCGGATCACCAGAAAAAAATTTTTTAAAAATTGTCGAAAGCTCGGATCACAAGAAAAAAATTTTTTAAAAATTGTCGAAAGCTCGGATCACAAGAAAAAATTTTTTAAAAAATTGTCGAATGCTCGGATCACAAGAAAAAAATTTTTTAAAAATTGTCGAAAGCTCGGATCACAAGAAAAATTTTTTTAAAAATTGTCGAAAGCTCGGATCACAAGAAAAAATTTTTTTAAAAATTGTCGAAAGCTCGTATCACAAGAAAAATTTTTTTTAAAAATTGTCGAAAGCTCGGATCACAAGAAAAAAATTTTTTAAAAATTGTCGAAAGCTCGGATCACAAGAAAAATTTTTTTTAAAAATTGTCGAAAGCTCGGATCACAAGAAAAGATTTTTTTTAAAATTGTCGAAAGCTCGGATCACAAGAAAAAATTTTTTTAAAAATTGTCGAAAGCTCGGATCACAAGAAAAAAATTTTTTAAAAATTGTCGAAAGCTCGGATCACAAGAAAAAAAATTTATAAAATTGTCGAAAGCTCGGATCACAAGAAAAATTTTTTTTAAAAATTGTCGAAAGCTCGGATCACAAGAAAAATTTTTTTTAAAAATTGTCAAAAGCTCGGATCACAAGAAAAAAAATTTTTAAAAATTGTCGAATACTCGGATCACAAGAAAAAAAAATTTAAAAATTGTCGAAAGCTCGGATCACAAGAAAAAAAATTTAAAAAATGCCGAAAGCTCGGATCACAAGAAAAAAAATTTTTAAAAATTGTCGAAAGCTCGGATCACAAGAAAAAAAATTTTTAAAAATTGTCGAAAGCTCGTATCACAAGAAAAAATTTTTTTAAAAATTTTCAAAAGCTCGGATCACAAGAAAAAAAATTTATAAAAATTGTCGAAAGCTCGGATCACAAGAAAAATTTTTTTTAAAAATTGTCGAAAGCTCGGATCACAAGAAAAATTTTTTTTAAAAATTGTCGAAAGCTCGGATCACAAGAAAATTTTTTTTTAAAAATTGTCGAAAGCTCGGATCACAAGAAAAAATTTTTTTAAAAATTGTCGAAAGCTCGGATCACAAGAAAAAAAATTTATAAAAATTGTCGAAAGCTCGGATCACAAGAAAAATTTTTTTTAAAAATTGTCGAAAGCTCGGATCACAAGAAAAATTTTTTTTAAAAATTGTCGAAAGCTCGGATCACAAGAAAATTTTTTTTTAAAAATTGTCGAAAGCTCGGATCACAAGAAAAAATTTTTTTAAAAATTGTCGAAAGCTCGGATCACAAGAAAATTTTTTTTTAAAAATTGTCGAAAGCTCGGATCACAAGAAAAAAATTTTTTAAAAATTGTAGAAAGCTCGGATCACAAGAAAAATTTTTTTTAAAAATTGTCGAAAGCTCGGATCACAAGAAAAAAATTGTTAAAAATTGTCGAAGGCTCGGATCACAAAAAAATTTTTTAAAAATTGTCAAAAGCTCGGATCACAAGAAAAATTTTTTTTAAAAATTGTCGAATGCTCGGATCACAAGAAAAAAAAAATTTAAAAATTTTCGAAAGCTCGGATCACAAGAAAAAAAATTTTAAAAAATGTCGAAAGCTCGGATCACAAGAAAAAATTTTTTTAAAAATTGTCGAAAGCTCGGATCACAAGAAAAAAAATTTTTAAAAATTGTCGGAAGCTCGGATCACAAGAAAAAATTTTTTTAAAAATTTTCGAAAGCTCGGATCACAAGAAAAGAAATTTATAAAAATTGTCGAAAGCTCGGATTACAAGAAAAATTTTTTTTAAAAATTGTCGAAAGCTCGGATCACAAGAAAAATTTTTTTTAAAAATTGTCGAAAGCTCGGATCACAAGAAAAATTTTTTTTAAAAATTGTTGAAAGCTCGGATCACAAGAAAAAATTTTTTTAAAAATTGTCGAAAGCTCGGATCACAAGAAAAATTTTTTTTAAAAATTGTCGAAAGCTCGGATCACAAGAAAAAATTTTTTTAAAAATTGTCGAAAGCTCGGATCACCAGAACAAAATTTTTAAAAATTGTCGAAAGCTCGGATCACAAGAAAAAATTTTTTTAAAAATTGTCGGAAGCTCGGATCACAAGAAAAAAATTTTTTAAAAATTTTCGAAAGCTCGGATCACAAGAAAAGAAATTTATAAAAATTGTCGAAAGCTCGGATTACAAGAAAAATTTTTTTTAAAAATTGTCGAAAGCTCGGATCACAAGAAAAATTTTTTTTAAAAATTGTCGAAAGCTCGGATCACAAGAAAAATTTTTTTTAAAAATTGTTGAAAGCTCGGATCACAAGAAAAAATTTTTTAAAAATTGTCGAAAGCTCGGATCACAAGAAAAATTTTTTTTAAAAATTGTCGAAAGCTCGGATCACAAGAAAAAATTTTTTTAAAAATTGTCGAAAGCTCGGATCACCAGAAAAAAATTTTTTAAAAATTGTCGAAAGCTCGGATCACAAGAAAAAAATTTTTTAAAAATTGTCGAAAGCTCGGATCACAAGAAAAAATTTTTTAAAAAATTGTCGAATGCTCGGATCACAAGAAAAAAATTTTTTAAAAATTGTCGAAAGCTCGGATCACAAGAAAAATTTTTTTAAAAATTGTCGAAAGCTCGGATCACAAGAAAAAATTTTTTTAAAAATTGTCGAAAGCTCGTATCACAAGAAAAATTTTTTTTAAAAATTGTCGAAAGCTCGGATCACAAGAAAAAAATTTTTTAAAAATTGTCGAAAGCTCGGATCACAAGAAAAAAAATTTTTAAAAATTGTCGAAAGCTCGGATCACAAGAAAAATTTTTTTTAAAAATTGTCGAAAGCTCGGATCACAAGAAAAAATTTTTTTTAAAAATTGTCGTAAGCTCGGATCACAAGAAAAATTTTTTTTAAAAATTGTCGAAAGCTCGGATCACAAGAAAAAAATTTTTTAAAAATTGTCGAAAGCTCGGATCACCAGAAAAAAATTTTTTAAAAATTGTCGAAACCTCGGATCACAAGAAAAAAATTTTTTAAAAATTGTCGAAAGCTCGGATCACAAGAAAAAATTTTTTTAAAAATTGTCGAAAGCTCGGATCACAAGAAAAAAATTTTTTAAAAATAGTCGAAAGCTCGGATCACAAGAAAAAAATTTTTTAAAAATTGTCGAAACCTCGGATCACAAGAAAAAAATTTTTAAAAATTGTCGAAAGCTCGTATCACAAGAAAAATTTTTTTTAAAAATTGTCGAAAGCTCGGATCACAAGAAAAAAATTTTTTAAAAATTGTCGAAAGCTCGGATCACAAGAAAAAAAATTTTTAAAAATTGTCGAAAGCTCGGATCACAAGAAAAAAAATTTATAAAAATTGTCGAAAGCTCGGATCGCAAGAAAAATTTTTTTTAAAAATTGTCGAAAGCTCGGATCACAAGAAAATTTTTTTTTAAAAATTGTCGAAAGCTCGGATCACAAGAAAAATTTTTTTTAAAAATTGTCGAAAGCTCGGATCACAAGAAAATTTTTTTTTAAAAATTGTCGGAAGCTCGGATCACAAGAAAAATTTTTTTTAAAAATTGTCGAAAGCTCGGATCACAAGAAAAAATTTTTTTAAAAATTGTCGAAAGTTCGGACCACCAGAAAAAAATTTTTTAAAAATTGTCGAAAGATCGGATCACAAGAAAAAATTTTTTTAAAAATTGTCGAAATCTCGGATCACAAGAAAAAATTTTTTAAAAAATTGTCGAAAGCTCGGATCACAAGAAAAAAATTTTTTAAAAATTGTCGAAAGCACGGATCACAAGAAAAATTTTTTTTAAAAATTGTCGAAAGCTCGGATCACAAGAAAAAATTTTTTTAAAAATTGTCGAAAGCTCGGATCAAAAGAAAAAATTTTTTAAAAATTGTCGAAATCTCGGATCACAAGAAAAAAAATTTTTAAAAATTGTCGAAAGCTCGGATCACAAGAAAAAATTTTTTTAAAAATTGTCGAAAGCTCGGATCACAAGAAAAAAATTTTTTAAAAATTGTCGAAAGCTCGGATCACAAGAAAAATTTTTTTTAAAAATTGTCGAAAGCTCGGATCACAAGAAAAAATTTTTTTAAAAATTGTCGAAAACTCGGATCACAAGAAAAAAATTTTTTAAAAATTGTCGAAAGCTCGGATCACAAGAAAAAAAAATTTTAAAAATTGTCGAAAGCTCGGATCACGAGAAAAAAATTTTTTAAAAATTGTCGAAAGCTCGGATCACAAGAAAAAAAATTTTTAAAAATTGTTGAAAGCTCGGATCACAAGAACAAAATTTTTAAAAATTGTCGAAAGCTCGGATCACAAGAAAAAATTTTTTTAAAAATTGTCGAAAGCTCGGATCACAAGAAAAAATTTTTTAAAAAATTGTCGAAAGCTCGGATCACAAGAAAAAAATTTTTAAAAATTGTCGAAAGCTCGGATTACAAGAAAAAAAATTTTTAAAAATTGTCGAATGCTCGGATCACAAGAAAAAATTTTTTAAAAAATTGTCGAAAGCTCGGATCACAAGAAAAATTTTTTTTAAAAATTGTCGAAAGCTCGGATCACAAGAAAAATTTTTTTTAAAAATTGTCGAAAGCTCGGATCACAAGAAAAAAAATTTTTAAAAATTGTCGAAAGCTCGGACCACCAGAAAAAAATTTTTTAAAAATTGTCGAAAGATCGGATCACAAGAAAAAATTTTTTTAAAAATTGTCGAAATCTCGGATCACAAGAAAAAATTTTTTAAAAAATTGTCGAAAGCTCGGATCACAAGAAAAAAATTTTTTAAAAATTGTCGAAAGCACGGATCACAAGAAAAATTTTTTTTAAAAATTGTCGAAAGCTCGGATCACAAGAAAAAATTTTTTTAAAAATTGTCGAAAGCTCGGATCAAAAGAAAAAATTTTTTAAAAATTGTCGAAATCTCGGATCACAAGAAAAAAAATTTTTAAAAATTGTCGAAAGCTCGGATCACAAGAAAAAATTTTTTTAAAAATTGTCGAAAGCTCGGATCACAAGAAAAAAATTTTTTAAAAATTGTCGAAAGCTCGGATCACAAGAAAAATTTTTTTTAAAAATTGTCGAAAGCTCGGATCACAAGAAAAAATTTTTTTAAAAATTGTCGAAAACTCGGATCACAAGAAAAAAATTTTTTAAAAATTGTCGAAAGCTCGGATCACAAGAAAAAAAAATTTTAAAAATTGTCGAAAGCTCGGATCACGAGAAAAAAATTTTTTAAAAATTGTCGAAAGCTCGGATCACAAGAAAAAAAATTTTTAAAAATTGTCGAAAGCTCGGATCACAAGAACAAAATTTTTAAAAATTGTCGAAAGCTCGGATCACAAGAAAAAATTTTTTTAAAAATTGTCGAAAGCTCGGATCACAAGAAAAAATTTTTTAAAAAATTGTCGAAAGCTCGGATCACAAGAAAAAAATTTTTAAAAATTGTCGAAAGCTCGGATTACAAGAAAAAAAATTTTTAAAAATTGTCGAATGCTCGGATCACAAGAAAAAAATTTTTAAAAAATTGTCGAAAGCTCGGATCACAAGAAAAATTTTTTTTAAAAATTGTCGAAAGCTCGGATCACAAGAAAAATTTTTTTTAAAAATTGTCGAAAGCTCGGATCACAAGAAAAAAAATTTTTAAAAATTGTCGAAAGCTCGGATCACAAGAAAAAATTTTTTAAAAAATTGTCGAAAGCTCGGATCACAAGAAAAAATTTTTTTAAAAATTGTCGAAAGCTCGGATCACAAGAAAAAATTTTTTTAAAAATTGTCGAAAGCTCGGATCACAAGAAAAAATTTTTTTAAACATTGTCGAAAGCTCGGATCACAAGAAAAATTTTTTTTAAAAATTGTCGAAAGCTCGGATCACAAGAAAAATTTTTTTTAAAAATTGTCGAAAGCTCGGATCACAAGAAAAATTTTTTTTAAAAATTGTCGAAAGCTCGGATCACAAGAAAAAAAATTTATAAAAATTGTCGAAAGATCGGATCACAAGAAAAAAATTTTTTAAAAATTGTCGAAAGCTCGGATCACCAGAAAAAAATTTTTTAAAAATTGTCGAAAGCTCGGATCACAAGAAAAAAAATTTTTAAAAATTGTCGAATGCTCGGATCACAAGAAAAAATTTTTTAAAAAATTGTCGAAAGCTCGGATCACAAGAAAAAATTTTTTTAAAAATTGTCGAAAGCTCGGATCACAAGAAAAAATTTTTTTAAAAATTGTCGAAAGCTCGGATCACAAGAAAAAAAATTTATAAAAATTGTCGAAAGCTCGGATCACAAGAAAAATTTTTTTTAAAAATTGTCGAAAGCTCGGATCACAAGAAAAAAATTGTTAAAAATTGTCGAAGGCTCGGATCACAAAAAAATTTTTTAAAAATTGTCAAAAGCTCGGATCACAAGAAAAAATTTTTTTAAAAATTGTCGAAAGCTCGGATCACAAGAAAAATTTTTTTTAAAAATTGTCGAAAGCTCGGATCACAAGAAAATTTTTTTTTAAAAATTGTCGAAAGCTCGGATCACAAGAAAAAATTTTTTTAAAAATTGTCGAAAGCTCGGATTACAAGAAAAAAAAATTTAAAAATTGTCGAAAGCTCGGATCACAAGAAAAAAAATTTTTAAAAATTGTCGAAAGCTCGTATCACAAGAAAAAAATTTTTTAAAAATTTTCGAAAGCTCGGATCACAAGAAAAAAAATTTATAAAAATTGTCGAAAGCGCGGATCACAAGAAAAATTTTTTTTAAAAATTGTCGAAAGCTCGGATCACAAGAAAAATTTTTTTTAAAAATTGTCGAAAGCTCGGATCACAAGAAAATTTTTTTTTAAAAATTGTCGAAAGCTCGGATCACAAGAAAAAATTTTTTTAAAAATTGTCGAAAGCTCGGATCACAAGAAAAAAAATTTATAAAAATTGTCGAAAGCTCGGATCACAAGAAAAATTTTTTTTAAAAATTGTCGAAAGCTCGGATCACAAGAAAAATTTTTTTTAAAAATTGTCGAAAGCTCGGATCACAAGAAAATTTTTTTTTAAAAATTGTCGAAAGCTCGGATCACAAGAAAAAATTTTTTTAAAAATTGTCGAAACCTCGGATCACAAGAAAAATTTTTTTTAAAAATTGTCGAAAGCTCGGATCACAAGAAAAAAATTTTTTAAAAATTGTCGAAAGCTCGGATCACAAGAAAAATTTTTTTTAAAAATTGTCGAAAGCTCGGATCACAAGAAAAAAATTGTTAAAAATTGTCGAAGGCTCGGATCACAAAAAAATTTTTTAAAAATTGTCAAAAGCTCGGATCACAAGAAAAAATTTTTTTAAAAATTGTCGAATGCTCGGATCACAAGAAAAAAAAATTTAAAAATTGTCGAAAGCTCGGATCACAAGAAAAAAAATTTTAAAAAATGTCGAAAGCTCGGATCACAAGAAAAAAATTTTTTAAAAATTGTCGAAAGCTCGGATCACAAGAAAAAAATTTTTTAAAAATTGTCGAAAGCTCGGATCACAAGAAAAAAATTTTTTAAAAATTTTCGAAAGCTCGGATCACAAGAAAAGAAATTTATAAAAATTGTCGAAAGCTCGGATTACAAGAAAAATTTTTTTTAAAAATTGTCGAAAGCTCGGATCACAAGAAAAATTTTTTTTAAAAATTGTCGAAAGCTCGGATCACAAGAAAATTTTTTTTTAAAAATTGTTGAAAGCTCGGATCACAAGAAAAAATTTTTTTAAAAATTGTCGAAAGCTCGGATCACAAGAAAAATTTTTTTTAAAAATTGTCGAAAGCTCGGATCACAAGAAAAAAATTTTTTAAAAATTGTCGAAAGCTCGGATCACCAGAACAAAATTTTTTAAAAATTGTCGAAACCTCGGATCACAAGAAAAAAATTTTTTAAAAATTGTCGAAAGCTCGGATCATAAGAAAAAATTTTTTAAAAAATTGTCGAATGCTCGGATCACAAGAAAAAATTTTTTTAAAAATTGTCGAAAGCTCGGATCACAAGAAAAATTTTTTTAAAAATTGTCGAAAGCTCGGATCACAAGAAAAAATTTTTTTAAAAATTGTCGAAAGCTCGGATCACAAGAAAAAATTTTTTTAAAAATTGTCGAAAGCTCGGATCACAAGAAAAAAAATTTTTAAAAATTGTCGAAAGTTCGGATCACAAGAAAAAAAATTTATAAAAATTGTCGAAAGCTCGGATCACAAGAAAAATTTTTTTTAAAAATTGTCGAAAGCTCGGATCACAAGAAACATTTTTTTTAAAAATTGTCGAAAGCTCGGATCACAAGAAAAATTTTTTTTAAAAATTGTCGAAAGCTCGGATCACAAGAAAAATTTTTTTTAAAAATTGTCGTAAGCTCGGATCACAAGAAAATTTTTTTTTAAAAATTGTCGAAAGCTCGGATCACAAGAAAAAAATTTTTTAAAAATTGTCGAAAGCTCGGATCACCAGAAAAAAATTTTTTAAAAATTGTCGAAAGCTCGGATCACAAGAAAAAAATTTTTTAAAAATTGTCGAAAGCTCGGATCACAAGAAAATTTTTTTTTAAAAATTGTCGAAAGATCGGATCACAAGAAAAAAAAATTTAAAAAATTGTCGATAGCTCGGATCACAAGAAAAAATTTTTTTAAAAAATTGTCGAAAGCTCGGATCACAAGAAAAATTTTTTTTAAAAATTGTCGAAAGCTCGGATCACAAGAAAGATTTTTTTTAAAAATTGTCGAAAGCTCGGATCACAACAAAAAAATTTTTTAAAAATTGTCGAAAGCTCGGATCACAAGAAAAAATTTTTTTAAAAATTGTCGAAAACTCGGATCACAAGAAAAAAAATTTTAAAAATTGTCGAAAGCTCGGATTACAAGAAAAAAAATTTTTAAAAATTGTCGAATGCTCTGATCACAAGAAAAAATTTTTTAAAAAATTGTCGAAAGCTCGGATCACAAGAAAAATTTTTTTTAAAAATTGTCGAAAGCTCGGATCACAAGAAAAATTTTTTTTAAAAATTGTCGAAAGCTCGGATCACAAGAAAAAAAATTTTTAAAAATTGTCGAAAGCTCGGATCACAAGAAAAAATTTTTTAAAAAATTATCGAAAGCTCGGATCACAAGAAAAATTTTTTTTAAAAATTGTCGAAAGCTCGGATCACAAGAAAAAATTTTTTTAAAAATTGTCGAAAGCTCGGATCACAAGAAAAAATTTTTTTAAAAATTGTCGAAAGCTCGGATCACAAGAAAAATTTTTTTTAAAAATTGTCGAAAACTCGGATCACAAGAAAAATTTTTTTTAAAAATTGTTGAAAGCTCGGATCACAAGAAAAAATTTTTTTAAAAATTGTCGAAAGCTCGGATCACAAGAAAAAAAATTTATAAAAATTGTCGAAAGCTCGGATCACAAGAAAAAAATTTTTTAAAAATTGTCGAAAGCTCGGATCACAAGAAATAAAAATTTAAAAATTGTCGAAAGCTCGGATCACAAGAAAAAAAATTTTAAAAAATGCCGAAAGCTCGGATCACAAGAAAAAAAATTTTTAAAAATTGTCGAAAGCTCGGATCACAAGAAAAAAAATTTTTAAAAATTGTCGAAAGCTCGTATCACAAGAAAAAAATTTTTTAAAAATTTTCGAAAGCTCGGATCACAAGAAAAAAAATTTATAAAAATTGTCGAAAGCTCGGATCACAAGAAAAATTTTTTTTAAAAATTGTCGAAAGCTCGGATCACAAGAAAAATTTTTTTTAAAAATTGTCGAAAGCTCGGATCACAAGAAAATTTTTTTTAAAAATTGTCGAAAGCTCGGATCACAAGAAAAAATTTTTTTAAAAATTGTTGAAAGCTCGGATCACAAGAAAAAATTTTTTTAAAAATTGTCGAAAGCTCGGATCACAAGAAAAATTTTTTTTAAAAATTGTCGAAAGCTCGGATCTCAAGAAAAAAATTTTTTAAAAATTGTCAAAAGCTCGGATCACCAGAAAAAAATTTTTTAAAAATTGTCGAAAGCTCGGATCACAAGAAAAAAATTTTTTAAAAATTGTCGAAAGCTCGGATCACAAGAAAAAATTTTTTAAAAAATTGTCGAATGCTCGGATCACAAGAAAAAAATTTTTTAAAAATTGTCGAAAGCTCGGATCACAAGAAAAATTTTTTTAAAAATTGTCGAAAGCTCGGATCACAAGAAAAATTTTTTTTAAAAATTGTCGAAAGCTCGGATCACAAGAAAAATTTTTTTTAAAAATTGTCGAAAGCTCGGATCACAAGAAAAATTTTTTTTAAAAATTGTCGAAAGCTCGGATCACAAGAAAATTTTTTTTTTAAAATTGTCGAAAGCTCGGATCACAAGAAAAAAATTTTTTAAAAATTGTCGAAAGCTCGGATCACCAGAAAAAAATTTTTTAAAAATTGTCGAAAGCTCAGATCACAAGAAAAAAAATTTTTAAAAATTGTCGAAAGCTCGGATCACAAGAAAAAAATTTTTTAAAAATTGTCGAAAGCTCGGATCACAAGAAAAAAAATTTTTAAAAATTGTCGAAAGCTCGGATCACAAGAAAAAAATTTTTTAAAAATTGTCGAAAGCTCGGATCACAAGAAAAAAAATTTTTAAAAATTGTCGAAAGCTCGTATCACAAGAAAAAATTTTTTTAAAAATTGTCGAAAGCTCGGATCACCAGAAAAAAATTTTTTAAAAATTGTCGAAAGCTCGGATCACGAGAAAAAATTTTTTTAAAAATTGTTGAAAGCTCGGATCACAAGAAAAAATTTTTTTAAAAATTGTCGAAAGCTCGGATCACAAGAAAAATTTTTTTTAAAAATTGTCGAAAGCTCGGATCTCAAGAAAAAAATTTTTTAAAAATTGTCAAAAGCTCGGATCACCAGAAAAAATTTTTTTAAAAATTGTCGAAAGCTCGGATCACAAGAAAAAAATTTTTTAAAAATTGTCGAAAGCTCGGATCACAAGAAAAAATTTTTTAAAAAATTGTCGAATGCTCGGATCACAAGAAAAAAATTTTTTAAAAATTGTCGAAAGCTCGGATCACAGGAAAATTTTTTTTAAAAATTGTCGAAAGCTCGGATCACAAGAAAAAATTTTTTTAAAAATTGTCGAAAGCTCGGATCACAAGAAAAAATTTTTTTAAAAATTGTCGAAAGCTCGGATCAAAAGAAAAAAAATTTTTAAAAATTGTCGAAAGTTCGGATCACAAGAAAAAAAATTTATAAAAATTGTCGAAAGCTCGGATCACAAGAAAAATTTTTTTTAAAAATTGTCGAAAGCTCGGATCACAAGAAAAAAAATTTTTAAAAATTGTCGAAAGCTCGTATCACAAGAAAAAATTTTTTTAAAAATTGTCGAAAGCTCGGATCACCAGAAAAAAATTTTTTAAAAATTGTCGAAAGCTCGGATCACAAGAAAAAATTTTTTTAAAAATTGTTGAAAGCTCGGATCACAAGAAAAAATTTTTTTAAAAATTGTCGAAAGCTCGGATCACAAGAAAAATTTTTTTTAAAAATTGTCGAAAGCTCGGATCTCAAGAAAAAATTTTTTTAAAAATTGTCAAAAGCTCGGATCACCAGAAAAAAATTTTTTAAAAATTGTCGAAAGCTCGGATCACAAGAAAAAAATTTTTTAAAAATTGTCGAAAGCTCGGATCACAAGAAAAAATTTTTTAAAAAATTGTCGAATGCTCGGATCACAAGAAAAAAATTTTTTAAAAATTGTCGAAAGCTCGGATCACAGGAAAAATTTTTTTAAAAATTGTCGAAAGCTCGGATCACAAGAAAAAATTTTTTTAAAAATTGTCGAAAACTCGGATCACAAGAAAAAATTTTTTTAAAAATTGTCGAAAGCTCGGATCAAAAGAAAAAAAATTTTTAAAAATTGTCGAAAGTTCGGATCACAAGAAAAAAAATTTATAAAAATTGTCGAAAGCTCGGATCACAAGAAAAATTTTTTTTAAAAATTGTCGAAAGCTCGGATCACAAGAAAAATTTTTTTAAAAATTGTCGAAAGCTCGGATCACAAGAAAAATTTTTTTTAAAAATTGTCGAAAGCTCGGATCACAAGAAAAATTTTTTTTAAAAATTGTCGAAAGCTCGGATCACAAGAAAATTTTTTTTTTAAAATTGTCGAAAGCTCGGATCACAAGAAAAAAATTTTTTAAAAATTGTCGAAAGCTCGGATCACCAGAAAAAAAATTTTTAAAAATTGTCGAAAGCTCGGATCACAAGAAAAAAATTTTTTAAAAATTGTCGAAAGCTCGGATCACAAGAAAAAAATTTTTTAAAAATTGTCGAAAGCTCGGATCACAAGAAAAAAAATTTTTAAAAATTGTCGAAAGCTCGGATCACAAGAAAAAAATTTTTTAAAAATTGTCGAAAGCTCGGATCACAAGAAAAAAAAAATTTTAAAAATTGTCGAAAGCTCGTATCACAAGAAAAAATTTTTTTAAAAATTGTCGAAAGCTCGGATCACAAGAAAAAAATTTTTTAAAAATTGTCGAAAGCTCGGATCACAAGAAAAAAAATTTTTAAAAATTGTCGAAAGCTCGGATCGCAAGAAAATTTTTTTTTAAAAATTGTCGAAAGCTCGGATCACAAGAAAATTTTTTTTTAAAAATTGTCGAATGCTCGGATCACAAGATAAATTTTTTTTAAAAATTGTCGAAAGCTCGGATCACAAGAAAAAATTTTTTTAAAAATTGTCGGAAGCTCGGATCACAAGAAAAATTTTTTTTAAAAATTGTCGAAAGCTCGGATCACAAGAAAAAAATTTTTTAAAAATTGTCGAAAGCTCGGATCACCAGAAAAAATTTTTTTAAAAATTGTCGAAAGCTCGGATCACAAGAAAAAAATTTTTTAAAAATTGTCGAAATCTCGGATCACAAGAAAAAATTTTTTAAAAAATTGTCGAAAGCTCGGATCACAAGAAAAAAATTTGTTAAAAATTGTCGAAAGCACGGATCACAAGAAAAATTTTTTTTAAAAATTGTCGAAAGCTCGGATCACAAGAAAAAATTTTTTTAAAAATTGTCGAAAGCTCGGATCAAAAGAAAAAATTTTTTAAAAATTGTCGAAATCTCGGATCACAAGAAAAAAAATTTTTAAAAATTGTCGAAAGCTCGGATCACAAGAAAAAATTTTTTTAAAAATTGTCGAAAGCTCGGATCACAAGAAAAAAATTTTTTAAAAATTGTCGAAAGCTCGGATCACAAGAAAAGAAATTTATAAAAATTGTCGAAAGCTCGGATCACAAGAAAAAAAATTTTTAAAAATTGTCGAAAGCTCGGATCACAAGAAAAAATTTTTTTAAAAATTGTCGAAAGCTCGGATCACAAGAAAAAAATTTTTTAAAAATTGTCGAAAGCTCGGATCACAAGAAAAAAAAATTTTAAAAATTGTCGAAAGCTCACGATCACAAGAAAAAAAATTTTTTAAAAATTGTCGAAAGCTCGGATCACAAGAAAAAAAAATTTAAAAAATTGTCGAAAGCTCGGATCACAAGAAAAAATTTTTTAAAAAATTGTCGAAAGCTCGGATCACAAGAAAAATTTTTTTTAAAAATTGTCGAAAGCTCGGATCATAAGAAAGATTTTTTTTAAAAATTGTCGAAAGCTCGGAACACAACAAAAAAAAATTTTAAAAATTGTCGAAAGCTCGGATCACAAGAAAAAATTTTTTTAAAAATTGTCGAAAGCTCGGATCACAAGAAAAAATTTTTTAAAAAATTGCCGAAAACTCGGATCACAAGAAAAAAATTTTTTAAAAATTGTCGAAAGCTCGGATCACAAGAAAAAATTTTTTTAAAAATTGTCGAAAGCTTGGATCACAAGAAAATTTTTTTTTAAAAATTGTCGAAAGCTCGGATCACAAGAAAAATTTTTTTTAAAAATTGTCGAAAGCTCGGATCACAAGAAAAAAAAATTAAAAATTGTCGAAAGCTCGGATCACAGGAAAAAAAATTTTAAAAAATGTCGAAAGCTCGGATCACAAAAAAAAATTTTTTTAAAAATTGTCGAAAGCTCGGATCACAAGAAAAAAAATTTTTAAAAATTGTCGAAGAGCTCGGATCACAAGAAAAAATTTTTTTAAAAATTGTCGAAAGCTCGGATCACAAGAAAAAAAAATTTAAAAATTGTCGAAAGCTCGGATCACAAGAAAAAAAAATTTAAAAAATGCCGAAAGCTCGGATCACAAGAAAAAAAATTTTTAAAAATTGTCGAAAGCTCGGATCACAAGAAAAATTTTTTTTAAAAATTGTCGAAAGCTCGGATCACAAGAAAATTTTTTTTAAAAATTGTCGAAAGCTCGGATCACAAGAAAAAATTTTTTTAAAAATTGTTGAAAGCTCGGATCACAAGAAAAAATTTTTTTAAAAATTGTCGAAAGCTCGGATCACAAGAAAAAAATTTTTTAAAAATTGTCGAAAGCTCGGATCACAAGAAAAAATTTTTTAAAAAATTGTCGAATGCTCGGATCACAAGAAAAAAATTTTTTAAAAATTGTCGAAAGCTCGGATCACAAGAAAAATTTTTTTAAAAATTGTCGAAAGCTCGGATCACAAGAAAAAATTTTTTTAAAAATTGTCGAAAGCTCGGATCACAAGAAAAATTTTTTTTAAAAATTGTCGAAAGCTCGGATCAAAAGAAAAAAAATTTTTAAAAATTGTCGAAAGTTCGGATCACAAGAAAAAAAATTTATAAAAATTGTCGAAAGCTCGGATCACAAGAAAATTTTTTTTTAAAAATTGTCGAAAGCTCGGATCACAAGAAAAATTTTTTTTAAAAATTGTCGAAAGCTCGGATCACAAGAAAAATTTTTTTTAAAAATTGTCGAAAGCTCGGATCACAAGAAAAATTTTTTTTAAAAATTGTCGAAAGCTCGGATCACAAGAAAATTTTTTTTTTAAAATTGTCGAAAGCTCGGATCACAAGAAAAAAATTTTTTAAAAATTGTCGAAAGCTCGGATCACCAGAAAAAAATTTTTTAAAAATTGTCGAAAGCTCGGATCACAAGAAAAAAAATTTTTAAAAATTGTCGAAAGCTCGGATCACAAGAAAAAAATTTTTTAAAAATTGTCGAAAGCTCGGATCACAAGAAAAAAAATTTTTAAAAATTGTCGAAAGCTCGGATCACAAGAAAAAAATTTTTTAAAAATTGTCGAAAGCTCGGATCACAAGAAAAAAAATTTTTAAAAATTGTCGAAAGCTCGTATCACAAGAAAAAATTTTTTTAAAAATTGTCGAAAGCTCGGATCACCAGAAAAAAATTTTTTAAAAATTGTCGAAAGCTCGGATCACAAGAAAAAATTTTTTTAAAAATTGTTGAAAGCTCGGATCACAAGAAAAAATTTTTTTAAAAATTGTCGAAAGCTCGGATCACAAGAAAATTTTTTTTTAAAAATTGTCGAAAGCTCGGATCTCAAGAAAAAAATTTTTTAAAAATTGTCAAAAGCTCGGATCACCAGAAAAAATTTTTTTAAAAATTGTCGAAAGCTCGGATCACAAGAAAAAAATTTTTTAAAAATTGTCGAAAGCTCGGATCACAAGAAAAAATTTTTTAAAAAATTGTCGAATGCTCGGATCACAAGAAAAAAATTTTTTAAAAATTGTCGAAAGCTCGGATCACAAGAAAAATTTTTTTAAAAATTGTCGAAAGCTCGGATCACAAGAAAAAATTTTTTTAAAAATTGTCGAAAGCTCGGATCACAAGAAAAATTTTTTTTAAAAATTGTCGAAAGCTCGGATCAAAAGAAAAAAAATTTTTAAAAATTGTCGAAAGTTCGGATCACAAGAAAAAAATTTATAAAAATTGTCGAAAGCTCGGATCACAAGAAAAATTTTTTTTAAAAATTGTCGAAAGCTCGGATCACAAGAAAAATTTTTTTTAAAAATTGTCGAAAGCTCGGATCACAAGAAAAATTTTTTTTAAAAATTGTCGAAAGCTCGGATCACAAGAAAAATTTTTTTTAAAAATTGTCGAAAGCTCGGATCACAAGAAAATTTTTTTTTTAAAATTGTCGAAAGCTCGGATCACAAGAAAAAAATTTTTTAAAAATTGTCGAAAGCTCGGATCACCAGAAAAAAAAATTTTAAAAATTGTCGAAAGCTCGGATCACAAGAAAAAAATTTTTTAAAAATTGTCGAAAGCTCGGATCACAAGAAAAAAATTTTTTAAAAATTGTCGAAAGCTCGGATCACAAGAAAAAAAATTTTTAAAAATTGTCGAAAGCTCGGATCACAAGAAAAAAATTTTTTAAAAATTGTCGAAAGCTCGGATCACAAGAAAAAAAATTTTTAAAAATTGTCGAAAGCTCGTATCACAAGAAAAAATTTTTTTAAAAATTGTCGAAAGCTCGGATCACAAGAAAAAAATTTTTTAAAAATTGTCGAAAGCTCGGATCACAAGAAAAAAAATTTTTAAAAATTGTCGAAAGCTCGGATCGCAAGAAAAATTTTTTTTAAAAATTGTCGAAAGCTCGGATCACAAGAAAATTTTTTTTTAAAAATTGTCGAAAGCTCGGATCACAAGAAAAATTTTTTTTAAAAATTGTCGAAAGCTCGGATCACAAGAAAAAATTTTTTTAAAAATTGTCGGAAGCTCGGATCACAAGAAAAATTTTTTTTAAAAATTGTCGAAAGCTCGGATCACAAGAAAAAAATTTTTTAAAAATTGTCGAAAGCTCGGATCACCAGAAAAAATTTTTTTAAAAATTGTCGAAAGCTCGGATCACAAGAAAAAAATTGTTTAAAAATTGTCGAAATCTCGGATCACAAGAAAAAATTTTTTAAAAAATTGTCGAAAGCTCGGATCACAAGAAAAAAAATTTTTAAAAATTGTCGAAAGCACGGATCACAAGAAAAATTTTTTTTAAAAATTGTCGAAAGCTCGGATCACAAGAAAAAAAAATTTTAAAAATTGTCGAAAGCTCGGATCAAAAGAAAAATTTTTTTAAAAATTGTCGAAATCTCGGATCACAAGAAAAAAAATTTTTAAAAATTGTCGAAAGCTCGGATCACAAGAAAAAATTTTTTTAAAAATTGTCGAAAGCTCGGATCACAAGAAAAAAATTTTTTAAAAATTGTCGAAAGCTCGGATCACAAGAAAAGAAATTTATAAAAATTGTCGAAAGCTCGGATCACAAGAAAAAAAATTTTTAAAAATTGTCGAAAGCTCGGATCACAAGAAAAATTTTTTTTAAAAATTGTCGAAAGCTCGGATCACAAGAAAAAAATTTTTTAAAAATTGTCGAAAGCTCGGATCACAAGAAAAAAAAATTTTAAAAATTGTCGAAAGCTCACGATCACAAGAAAAAAAATTTTTAAAAATTGTCGAAAGCTCGGATCACAAGAAAAAAAAATTTAAAAAATTGTCGAAAGCTCGGATCACAAGAAAAAATTTTTTTAAAAAATTGTCGAAAGCTCGGATCACAAGAAAAATTTTTTTTAAAAATTGTCGAAAGCTCGGATCATAAGAAAGATTTTTTTTAAAAATTGTCGAAAGCTCGGAACACAACAAAAAAAAATTTTAAAAATTGTCGAAAGCTCGGATCACAAGAAAAAATTTTTTTAAAAATTGTCGAAAGCTCGGATCACAAGAAAAATTTTTTTAAAAAATTGTCGAAAACTCGGATCACAAGAAAAAAATTTTTTAAAAATTGTCGAAAGCTCGGATCACAAGAAAAAATTTTTTTAAAAATTGTCGAAAGCTCGGATCACAAGAAAATTTTTTTTTAAAAATTGTCGAAAGCTCGGATCACAAGAAAAATTTTTTTTAAAAATTGTCGAAAGCTCGGATCACAAGAAAAAAAAATTTAAAAATTGTCGAAAGCTCGGATCACAGGAAAAAAAATTTTAAAAAATGTCGAAAGCGCGGATCACAAGAAAAAATTTTTTTAAAAATTGTCGAAAGCTCGGATCACAAGAAAAAAAATTTTTAAAAATTGTCGAAGAGCTCGGATCACAAGAAAAAATTTTTTTAAAAATTGTCGAAAGCTCGGATCACAAGAAAAAAAAATTTAAAAATTGTCGAAAGCTCGGATCACAAGAAAAAAATTTTTAAAAAATGCCGAAAGCTCGGATCACAAGAAAAAAAATTTTTAAAAATTGTCGAAAGCTCGGATCACAAGGAAAAAAATTTTTAAAAATTGTCGAAAGCTCGTATCACAAGAAAAAAATTTTTTAAAAATTTTCGAAAGCTCGGATCACAAGAAAAAAAATTTATAAAAATTGTCGAAAGCTCGGATCACAAGAAAAATTTTTTTTAAAAATTGTCGAAAGCTCGGATCACAAGAAAAATTTTTTTTAAAAATTGTCGAAAGCTCGGATCACAAGAAAATTTTTTTAAAAAATTGTCGAAAGCTCGGATCACAAGAAAAAATTTTTTTAAAAATTGTTGAAAGCTCGGATCACAAGAAAAAATTTTTTTAAAAATTGTCGAAAGCTCGGATCACAAAAAAAATTTTTTTTAAAAATTGTCGAAAGCTCGGATCACAAGAAAAAAATTTTTTAAAAATTGTCAAAAGCTCGGATCACCAGAAAAAAATTTTTTAAAAATTGTCGAAAGCTCGGATCACAAGAAAAAAATTTTTTAAAAATTGTCGAAAGCTCGGATCACAAGAAAAAATTTTTTAAAAAATTGTCGAATGCTCGGATCACAAGAAAAAAATTTTTTAAAAATTGTCGAAAGCTCGGATCACAAGAAAAATTTTTTTAAAAATTGTCGAAAGCTCGGATCACAAGAAAAAATTTTTTTAAAAATTGTCGAAAGCTCGGATCTCAAGAAAATTTTTTTTTAAAAATTGTCGAAAGCTCGGATCACAAGAAAAAAATTTTTTAAAAATTGTCGAAAGCTCGGATCACCAGAAAAAAATTTTTTAAAAATTGTCGAAAGCTCGGATCACAAGAAAAAAATTTTTTAAAAATTGTCGAAAGCTCGGATCACAAGAAAAAAATTTTTTAAAAATTGTCGAAAGCTCGGATCACAAGAAAAAAAATTTTTAAAAATTGTCGAAAGCTCGGATCACAAGAAAAAAATTTTTTAAAAATTGTCGAAAGCTCGGATCACAAGAAAAAAAATTTTTAAAAATTGTCGAAAGCTCGTATCACAAGAAAAAATTTTTTTAAAAATTGTCGAAAGCTCGGATCACAAGAAAAAAATTTTTTAAAAATTGTCGAAAGCTCGGATCACAAGAAAAAAAATTTTTAAAAATTGTCGAAAGCTCGGATCACAAGAAAAAAAATTTATAAAAATTGTCGAAAGCTCGGATCGCAAGAAAAATTTTTTTTAAAAATTGTCGAAAGCTCGGATCACAAGAAAATTTTTTTTTAAAAATTGTCGAAAGCTCGGATCACAAGAAAAATTTTTTTTAAAAATTGTCGAAAGCTCGGATCACAAGAAAAAATTTTTTTAAAAATTGTCGGAAGCTCGGATCACAAGAAAAATTTTTTTTAAAAATTGTCGAAAGCTCGGATCACAAGAAAAAAATTTTTTAAAAATTGTCGAAAGCTCGGATCACCAGAAAAAAAATTTTTAAAAATTGTCGAAAGCTCGGATCACAAGAAAAAAATTTTTTAAAAATTGTCGAAAGCTCGGATCACAGGAAAAATTTTTTTAAAAATTGTCGAAAGCTCGGATCACAAGAAAAATTTTTTTTAAAAATTGTCGAAAGCTCGGATCACAAGAAAAAATTTTTTTAAAAATTGTCGAAAGCTCGGATCAAAAGAAAAAAAATTTTTAAAAATTGTCGAAAGTTCGGATCACAAGAAAAAAAATTTATAAAAATTGTCGAAAGCTCGGATCACAAGAAAAATTTTTTTTAAAAATTGTCGAAAGCTCGGATCACAAGAAAAATTTTTTTAAAAATTGTCGAAAGCTCGGATCACAAGAAAAATTTTTTTTAAAAATTGTCGAAAGCTCGGATCACAAGAAAAATTTTTTTTAAAAATTGTCGAAAGCTCGGATCACAAGAAAATTTTTTTTTTAAAATTGTCGAAAGCTCGGATCACAAGAAAAAAATTTTTTAAAAATTGTCGAAAGCTCGGATCACCAGAAAAAAAATTTTTAAAAATTGTCGAAAGCTCGGATCACAAGAAAAAAATTTTTTAAAAATTGTCGAAAGCTCGGATCACAAGAAAAAAATTTTTTAAAAATTGTCGAAAGCTCGGATCACAAGAAAAAAAATTTTTAAAAATTGTCGAAAGCTCGGATCACAAGAAAAAATTTTTTTAAAAATTGTCGAAAGCTCGGATCACAAGAAAAAAAAATTTTTAAAAATTGTCGAAAGCTCGTATCACAAGAAAAAATTTTTTTAAAAATTGTCGAAAGCTCGGATCACAAGAAAAAAATTTTTTAAAAATTGTCGAAAGCTCGGATCACAAGAAAAAAAATTTTTAAAAATTGTCGAATGCTCGGATCACAAGAAAAAATTTTTTAAAAAATTGTCGAAAGCTCGGATCACAAGAAAAATTTTTTTTAAAAATTGTCGAAAGCTCGGATCACAAGAAAAATTTTTTTTAAATATTGTCGAAAGCTCGGATCACAAGAAAAAAAATTTTTAAAAATTGTCGAAAGCTCGGATCACAAGAAAAAATTTTTTAAAAAATTGTCGAAAGCTCGGATCACAAGAAAAAATTTTTTTAAAAATTGTCGAAAGCTCGGATCACAAGAAAAAATTTTTTTAAAAATTGTCGAAAGCTCGGATCACAAGAAAAAATTTTTTTAAACATTGTCGAAAGCTCGGATCACAAGAAAAATTTTTTTTAAAAATTGTCGAAAGCTCGGATCACAAGAAAAATTTTTTTTAAAAATTGTCGAAAGCTCGGATCACAAGAAAAATTTTTTTTAAAAATTGTCGAAAGCTCGGATCACAAGAAAAAAAATTTATAAAAATTGTCGAAAGCTCGGATCACAAGAAAAAAATTTTTTAAAAATTGTCGAAAGCTCGGATCACCAGAAAAAAATTTTTTAAAAATTGTCGAAAGCTCGGATCACAAGAAAAAAAATTTTTAAAAATTGTCGAATGCTCGGATCACAAGAAAAAATTTTTTAAAAAATTGTCGAAAGCTCGGATCACAAGAAAAAATTTTTTTAAAAATTGTCGAAAGCTCGGATCACAAGAAAAAATTTTTTTAAAAATTGTCGAAAGCTCGGATCACAAGAAAAAAAATTTATAAAAATTGTCGAAAGCTCGGATCACAAGAAAAATTTTTTTTAAAAATTGTCGAAAGCTCGGATCACAAGAAAAAAATTGTTAAAAATTGTCGAAGGCTCGGATCACAAAAAAATTTTTTAAAAATTGTCAAAAGCTCGGATCACAAGAAAAAATTTTTTTAAAAATTGTCGAAAGCTCGGATCACAAGAAAAAATTTTTTTAAAAATTGTCGAAAGCTCGGATCACAAGAAAATTTTTTTTTAAAAATTGTCGAAAGCTCGGATCACAAGAAAAAATTTTTTTAAAAATTGTCGAAAGCTCGGATTACAAGAAAAAAAAATTTAAAAATTGTCGAAAGCTCGGATCACAAGAAAAAAAATTTTTAAAAATTGTCGAAAGCTCGTATCACAAGAAAAAAATTTTTTAAAAATTTTCGAAAGCTCGAATCACAAGAAAAAAAATTTATAAAAATTGTCGAAAGCGCGGATCACAAGAAAAATTTTTTTTAAATATTGTCGAAAGCTCGGATCACAAGAAAAATTTTTTTTAAAAATTGTCGAAAGCTCGGATCACAAGAAAATTTTTTTTTAAAAATTGTCGAAAGCTCGGATCACAAGAAAAAATTTTTTTAAAAATTGTCGAAAGCTCGGATCACAAGAAAAAAATTTATAAAAATTGTCGAAAGCTCGGATCACAAGAAAAATTTTTTTTAAAAATTGTCGAAAGCTCGGATCACAAGAAAAATTTTTTTTAAAAATTGTCGAAAGCTCGGATCACAAGAAAATTTTTTTTTAAAAATTGTCGAAAGCTCGGATCACAAGAAAAAATTTTTTTAAAAATTGTCGAAACCTCGGATCACAAGAAAAATTTTTTTTAAAAATTGTCGAAAGCTCGGATCACAAGAAAAAAATTTTTTAAACATTGTCGAAAGCTCGGATCACAAGAAAAATTTTTTTTAAAAATTGTCGAAAGCTCGGATCACAAGAAAAAAATTGTTAAAAATTGTCGAAGGCTCGGATCACAAAAAAATTTTTTAAAAATTGTCAAAAGCTCGGATCACAAGAAAAAATTTTTTTAAAAATTGTCGAATGCTCGGATCACAAGAAAAAAAAATTTAAAAATTGTCGAAAGCTCGGATCACAAGAAAAAAAATTTTAAAAAATGTCGAAAGCTCGGATCACAAGAAAAAAATTTTTTAAAAATTGTCGAAAGCTCGGATCACAAGAAAAAAAATTTTTAAAAATTGTCGAAAGCTCGGATCACAAGAAAAAAATTTTTTAAAAATTTTCGAAAGCTCGGATCACAAGAAAAGAAATTTATAAAAATTGTCGAAAGCTCGGATTACAAGAAAAATTTTTTTTAAAAATTGTCGAAAGCTCGGATCACAAGAAAAATTTTTTTTAAAAATTGTCGAAAGCTCGGATCACAAGAAAATTTTTTTTTAAAAATTGTTGAAAGCTCGGATCACAAGAAAAAATTTTTTTAAAAATTGTCGAAAGCTCGGATCACAAGAAAAATTTTTTTTAAAAATTGTCGAAAGCTCGGATCACAAGAAAAAAATTTTTTAAAAATTGTCGAAAGCTCGGATCACCAGAACAAAATTTTTTAAAAATTGTCGAAACCTCGGATCACAAGAAAAAAATTTTTTAAAAATTGTCGAAAGCTCGGATCATAAGAAAAAATTTTTTAAAAAATTGTCGAATGCTCGGATCACAAGAAAAAAATTTTTTAAAAATTGTCGAAAGCTCGGATCACAAGAAAAATTTTTTTAAAAATTGTCGAAAGCTCGGATCACAAGAAAAATTTTTTTTAAAAATTGTCGAAAGCTCGGATCACAAGAAAAAATTTTTTTAAAAATTGTCGAAAGCTCGGATCACAAGAAAAAAAAATTTTAAAAATTGTCGAAAGTTCGGATCACAAGAAAAAAAATTTATAAAAATTGTCGAAAGCTCGGATCACAAGAAAAATTTTTTTTAAAAATTGTCGAAAGCTCGGATCACAAGAAACATTTTTTTTTAAAAATTGTCGAAAGCTCGGATCACAAGAAAAATTTTTTTTAAAAATTGTCGAAAGCTCGGATCACAAGAAAAATTTTTTTTAAAAATTGTCGTAAGCTCGGATCACAAGAAAAATTTTTTTTAAAAATTGTCGAAAGCTCGGATCACAAGAAAAAAATTTTTTAAAAATTGTCGAAAGCTCGGATCACCAGAAAAAAATTTTTTAAAAATTGTCGAAAGCTCGGATCACAAGAAAAAAATTTTTTAAAAATTGTCGAAAGCTCGGATCACAAGAAAAATTTTTTTTAAAAATTGTCGAAAGATCGGATCACAAGAAAAAAAAATTTAAAAAATTGTCGAAAGCTCGGATCACAAGAAAAAATTTTTTTAAAAAATTGTCGAAAGCTCGGATCACAAGAAAATTTTTTTTTAAAAATTGTCGAAAGCTCGGATCACAAGAAAGATTTTTTTTAAAAATTGTCGAAAGCTCGGATCACAACAAAAAAAATTTTTAAAAATTGTCGAAAGCTCGGATCACAAGAAAAAATTTTTTTAAAAATTGTCGAAAACTCGGATCACAAGAAAAAAATTTTTAAAAATTGTCGAAAGCTCGGATTACAAGAAAAAAAATTTTTAAAAATTGTCGAATGCTCTGATCACAAGAAAAAATTTTTTAAAAAATTGTCGAAAGCTCGGATCACAAGAAAAATTTTTTTTAAAAATTGTCGAAAGCTCGGATCACAAGAAAATTTTTTTTTAAAAATTGTCGAAAGCTCGGATCACAAGAAAAAAAATTTTTAAAAATTGTCGAAAGCTCGGATCACAAGAAAAAATTTTTTAAAAAATTATCGAAAGCTCGGATCACAAGAAAAATTTTTTTTAAAAATTGTCGAAAGCTCGGATCACAAGAAAAAATTTTTTTAAAAATTGTCGAAAGCTCGGATCACAAGAAAAAATTTTTTTAAAAATTGTCGAAAGCTCGGATCACAAGAAAAATTTTTTTTAAAAATTGTCGAAAACTCGGATCACAAGAAAAATTTTTTTTAAAAATTGTTGAAAGCTCGGATCACAAGAAAAAATTTTTTTAAAAATTGTCGAAAGCTCGGATCACAAGAAAAAAAATTTATAAAAATTGTCGAAAGCTCGGATCACAAGAAAAAAATTTTTTAAAAATTGTCGAAAGCTCGGATCACAAGAAAAAAAAATTTAAAAATTGTCGAAAGCTCGGATCACAAGAAAAAAAATTTTAAAAAATGCCGAAAGCTCGGATCACAAGAAAAAAAATTTTTAAAAATTGTCGAAAGCTCGGATCACAAGAAAAAAAATTTTTAAAAATTGTCGAAAGCTCGTATCACAAGAAAAAAATTTTTTAAAAATTTTCGAAAGCTCGGATCACAAGAAAAAAAATTTATAAAAATTGTCGAAAGCTCGGATCACAAGAAAAATTTTTTTTAAAAATTGTCGAAAGCTCGGATCACAAGAAAATTTTTTTTTAAAAATTGTCGAAAGCTCGGATCACAAGAAAATTTTTTTTAAAAATTGTCGAAAGCTCGGATCACAAGAAAAAATTTTTTTAAAAATTGTTGAAAGCTCGGATCACAAGAAAAAATTTTTTTAAAAATTGTCGAAAGCTCGGATCACAAGAAAATTTTTTTTTAAAAATTGTCGAAAGCTCGGATCTCAAGAAACAAATTTTTTAAAAATTGTCAAAAGCTCGGATCACCAGAAAAAAATTTTTTAAAAATTGTCGAAAGCTCGGATCACAAGAAAAAAATTTTTTAAAAATTGTCGAAAGCTCGGATCACAAGAAAAAATTTTTTAAAAAATTGTCGAATGCTCGGATCACAAGAAAAAAATTTTTTAAAAATTGTCGAAAGCTCGGATCACAAGAAAAATTTTTTTAAAAATTGTCGAAAGCTCGGATCACAAGAAAAATTTTTTTTAAAAATTGTCGAAAGCTCGGATCACAAGAAAAATTTTTTTTAAAAATTGTCGAAAGCTCGGATCACAAGAAAATTTTTTTTTAAAAATTGTCGAAAGCTCGGATCACAAGAAAATTTTTTTTTTAAAATTGTCGAAAGCTCGGATCACAAGAAAAAAATTTTTTAAAAATTGTCGAAAGCTCGGATCACCAGAAAAAAATTTTTTAAAAATTGTCGAAAGCTCAGATCACAAGAAAAAAAATTTTTAAAAATTGTCGAAAGCTCGGATCACAAGAAAAAAATTTTTTAAAAATTGTCGAAAGCTCGGATCACAAGAAAAAAAATTTTTAAAAATTGTCGAAAGCTCGGATCACAAGAAAAAAATTTTTTAAAAATTGTCGAAAGCTCGGATCACAAGAAAAAAAATTTTTAAAAATTGTCGAAAGCTCGTATCACAAGAAAAAATTTTTTTAAAAATTGTCGAAAGCTCGGATCACCAGAAAAAAATTTTTTAAAAATTGTCGAAAGCTCGGATCACAAGAAAAAATTTTTTTAAAAATTGTTGAAAGCTCGGATCACAAGAAAAAATTTTTTTAAAAATTGTCGAAAGCTCGGATCACAAGAAAAATTTTTTTTAAAAATTGTCGAAAGCTCGGATCTCAAGAAAAAAATTTTTTAAAAATTGTCAAAAGCTCGGATCACCAGAAAAAATTTTTTTAAAAATTGTCGAAAGCTCGGATCACAAGAAAAAAATTTTTTAAAAATTGTCGAAAGCTCGGATCACAAGAAAAAATTTTTTAAAAAATTGTCGAATGCTCGGATCACAAGAAAAAAATTTTTTAAAAATTGTCGAAAGCTCGGATCACAGGAAAAATTTTTTTAAAAATTGTCGAAAGCTCGGATCACAAGAAAAAATTTTTTTAAAAATTGTCGAAAGCTCGGATCACAAGAAAAAATTTTTTTAAAAATTGTCGAAAGCTCGGATCAAAAGAAAAAAAATTTTTAAAAATTGTCGAAAGTTCGGATCACAAGAAAAAAAATTTATAAAAATTGTCGAAAGCTCGGATCACAAGAAAAATTTTTTTTAAAAATTGTCGAAAGCTCGGATCACAAGAAAAATTTTTTTTAAAAATTGTCGAAAGCTCGGATCACAAGAAAAATTTTTTTTAAAAATTGTCGAAATCTCGGATCACAAGAAAAATTTTTTTTAAAAATTGTCGAAAGCTCGGATCACAAGAAAATTTTTTTTTTAAAATTGTCGAAAGCTCGGATCACAAGAAAAAAATTTTTTAAAAATTGTCGAAAGCTCGGATCACCAGAAAAAAAATTTTTAAAAATTGTCGAAAGCTCGGATCACAAGAAAAAAATTTTTTAAAAATTTTTGAAAGCTCGGATCACAAGAAAAAAATTTTTTAAAAATTGTCGAAAGCTCGGATCACAAGAAAAAAAATTTTTAAAAATTGTCGAAAGCTCGGATCACAAGAAAAAAAATTTTTAAAAATTGTCGAAAGCTCGGATCACAAGAAAAAAAAATTTTTAAAAATTGTCGAAAGCTCGTATCACAAGAAAAAATTTTTTTAAAAATTGTCGAAAGATCGGATCACAAGAAAAAAATTTTTTAAAAATTGTCGAAAGCTCGGATCACAAGAAAAAAAATTTTTAAAAATTGTCAAAAGCTCGGATCGCAAGAAAAATTTTTTTTAAAAATTGTCGAAAGCTCGGATCACAAGAAAATTTTTTTTTAAAAATTGTCGAATGCTCGGATCACAAGATAAATTTTTTTTAAAAATTGTCGAAAGCTCGGATCACAAGAAAAATTTTTTTTAAAAATTGTCGGAAGCTCGGATCACAAGAAAAATTTTTTTTAAAAATTGTCGAAAGCTCGGATCACAAGAAAAAAATTTTTTAAAAATTGTCGAAAGCTCGGATCACCAGAAAAAATTTTTTTAAAAATTGTCGAAAGCTCGGATCACAAGAAAAAAATTTTTTAAAAATTGTCGAAATCTCGGATCACAAGAAAAAATTTTTTAAAAAATTGTCGAAAGCTCGGATCACAAGAAAAAAATTTTTTAAAAATTGTCGAAAGCTCGGATCACAAGAAAAGAAATTTATAAAAATTGTCGAAAGCTCGGATCACAAGAAAAAAAATTTTTAAAAATTGTCGAAAGCTCGGATCACAAGAAAAGAAATTTATAAAAATTGTCGAAAGCTCGGATCACAAGAAAAAAAATTTTTAAAAATTGTCGAAAGCTCGGATCACAAGAAAAAATTTTTTTAAAAATTGTCGAAAGCTCGGATCACAAGAAAAAAATTTTTTAAAAATTGTCGAAAGCTCGGATCACAAGAAAAAAAAATTTTAAAAATTGTCGAAAGCTCACGATCACAAGAAAAAAAATTTTTAAAAATTGTCTAAAGCTCGGATCACAAGAAAAAAAAATTCAAAAAATTGTCGAAAGCTCGGATCACAAGAAAAAATTTTTTAAAAAATTGTCGAAAGCTCGGATCACAAGAAAAATTTTTTTTAAAAATTGTCGAAAGCTCGGATCATAAGAAAGATTTTTTTTAAAAATTGTCGAAAGCTCGGAACACAACAAAAAAAAATTTTAAAAATTGTCGAAAGCTCGGATCACAAGAAAAAATTTTTTTAAAAATTGTCGAAAGCTCGGATCACAAGAAAAAATTTTTTAAAAAATTGTCGAAAACTCGGATCACAAGAAAAAAATTTTTTAAAAATTGTCGAAAGCTCGGATCACAAGAAAAAATTTTTTTAAAAATTGTCGAAAGCTCGGATCACAAGAAAATTTTTTTTTAAAAATTGTCGAAAGCTCGGATCACAAGAAAAATTTTTTTTAAAAATTGTCGAAAGCTCGGATCACAAGAAAAAAAAAATTAAAAATTGTCGAAAGCTCGGATCACAGGAAAAAAAATTTTAAAAAATGTCGAAAGCTCGGATCACAAGAAAAAATTTTTTTAAAAATTGTCGAAAGCTCGGATCACAAGAAAAAAAATTTTTAAAAATTGTCGAAGAGCTCGGATCACAAGAAAAAATTTTTTTAAAAATTGTCGAAAGCTCGGATCACAAGAAAAAAAAATTTTAAAAATTGTCGAAAGCTCGGATCACAAGAAAAAATTTTTTTAAAAATTGTCGAAAGCTCGGATCACAAGAAAAAAATTTTTTAAAAATTGTCGAAAGCTCGGATCACAAGAAAATTTTTTTTTAAAAATTGTCGAAAGCTCGGATCACAAGAAAAAAATTTTTTAAAAATTGTCGAAAGCTCGGATCACAAGAAAAATTTTTTTTAAAAATTGTCGAAAGCTCGGATCACAAGAAAAAAATTGTTAAAAATTGTCGAAGGCTCGGATCACAAAAAAATTTTTTAAAAATTGTCAAAAGCTCGGATCACAAGAAAAAATTTTTTTAAAAATTGTCGAATGCTCGGATCACAAGAAAAAAAAAATTTAAAAATTTTCGAAAGCTCGGATCACAAGAAAAAAAAATTTAAAAAATGTCGAAAGCTCGGATCACAAGAAAAAATTTTTTTAAAAATTGTCGAAAGCTCGGATCACAAGAAAAAAAATTTTTAAAAATTGTCGAAAGCTCGGATCACAAGAAAAAAATTTTTTAAAAATTTTCGAAAGCTCGGATCACAAGAAAAGAAATTTATAAAAATTGTCGAAAGCTCGGATTACAAGAAAAATTTTTTTTAAAAATTGTCGAAAGCTCGGATCACAAGAAAAATTTTTTTTAAAAATTGTCGAAAGCTCGGATCACAAGAAAAATTTTTTTTAAAAATTGTTGAAAGCTCGGATCACAAGAAAAAATTTTTTTAAAAATTGTCGAAAGCTCGGATCACAAGAAAAATTTTTTTTAAAAATTGTCGAAAGCTCGGATCACAAGAAAAAATTTTTTTAAAAATTGTCGAAAGCTCGGATCACCAGAAAAAAATTTTTTAAAAATTGTCGAAAGCTCGGATCACAAGAAAAAAATTTTTTAAAAATTGTCGAAAGCTCGGATCACAAGAAAAAATTTTTTAAAAAATTGTCGAATGCTCGGATCACAAGAAAAAAATTTTTTAAAAATTGTCGAAAGCTCGGATCACAAGAAAAATTTTTTTAAAAATTGTCGAAAGCTCGGATCACAAGAAAAAATTTTTTTAAAAATTGTCGAAAGCTCGTATCACAAGAAAAATTTTTTTTAAAAATTGTCGAAAGCTCGGATCACAAGAAAAAAATTTTTTAAAAATTGTCGAAAGCTCGGATCACAAGAAAAATTTTTTTTAAAAATTGTCGAAAGCTCGGATCACAAGAAAAGATTTTTTTTAAAATTGTCGAAAGCTCGGATCACAAGAAAAAATTTTTTTAAAAATTGTCGAAAGCTCGGATCACAAGAAAAAAATTTTTTAAAAATTGTCGAAAGCTCGGATCACAAGAAAAAAAATTTATAAAATTGTCGAAAGCTCGGATCACAAGAAAAATTTTTTTTAAAAATTGTCGAAAGCTCGGATCACAAGAAAAATTTTTTTTAAAAATTGTCAAAAGCTCGGATCACAAGAAAAAAAATTTTTAAAAATTGTCGAATACTCGGATCACAAGAAAAAAAAATTTAAAAATTGTCGAAAGCTCGGATCACAAGAAAAAAAATTTAAAAAATGCCGAAAGCTCGGATCACAAGAAAAAAAATTTTTAAAAATTGTCGAAAGCTCGGATCACAAGAAAAAAAATTTTTAAAAATTGTCGAAAGCTCGTATCACAAGAAAAAATTTTTTTAAAAATTTTCAAAAGCTCGGATCACAAGAAAAAAAATTTATAAAAATTGTCGAAAGCTCGGATCACAAGAAAAATTTTTTTTAAAAATTGTCGAAAGCTCGGATCACAAGAAAAATTTTTTTTAAAAATTGTCGAAAGCTCGGATCACAAGAAAATTTTTTTTTAAAAATTGTCGAAAGCTCGGATCACAAGAAAAAATTTTTTTAAAAATTGTCGAAAGCTCGGATCACAAGAAAAAAAATTTATAAAAATTGTCGAAAGCTCGGATCACAAGAAAAATTTTTTTTAAAAATTGTCGAAAGCTCGGATCACAAGAAAAATTTTTTTTAAAAATTGTCGAAAGCTCGGATCACAAGAAAATTTTTTTTTAAAAATTGTCGAAAGCTCGGATCACAAGAAAAAATTTTTTTAAAAATTGTCGAAAGCTCGGATCACAAGAAAATTTTTTTTTAAAAATTGTCGAAAGCTCGGATCACAAGAAAAAAATTTTTTAAAAATTGTAGAAAGCTCGGATCACAAGAAAAATTTTTTTTAAAAATTGTCGAAAGCTCGGATCACAAGAAAAAAATTGTTAAAAATTGTCGAAGGCTCGGATCACAAAAAAATTTTTTAAAAATTGTCAAAAGCTCGGATCACAAGAAAAAATTTTTTTAAAAATTGTCGAATGCTCGGATCACAAGAAAAAAAAAATTTAAAAATTTTCGAAAGCTCGGATCACAAGAAAAAAAATTTTAAAAAATGTCGAAAGCTCGGATCACAAGAAAAAATTTTTTTAAAAATTGTCGAAAGCTCGGATCACAAGAAAAAAAATTTTTAAAAATTGTCGGAAGCTCGGATCACAAGAAAAAATTTTTTTAAAAATTTTCGAAAGCTCGGATCACAAGAAAAGAAATTTATAAAAATTGTCGAAAGCTCGGATTACAAGAAAAATTTTTTTTAAAAATTGTCGAAAGCTCGGATCACAAGAAAAATTTTTTTTAAAAATTGTCGAAAGCTCGGATCACAAGAAAAATTTTTTTTAAAAATTGTTGAAAGCTCGGATCACAAGAAAAAATTTTTTTAAAAATTGTCGAAAGCTCGGATCACAAGAAAAATTTTTTTTAAAAATTGTCGAAAGCTCGGATCACAAGAAAAAATTTTTTTAAAAATTGTCGAAAGCTCGGATCACCAGAACAAAATTTTTAAAAATTGTCGAAAGCTCGGATCACAAGAAAAAATTTTTTTAAAAATTGTCGGAAGCTCGGATCACAAGAAAAAAATTTTTTAAAAATTTTCGAAAGCTCGGATCACAAGAAAAGAAATTTATAAAAATTGTCGAAAGCTCGGATTACAAGAAAAATTTTTTTTAAAAATTGTCGAAAGCTCGGATCACAAGAAAAATTTTTTTTAAAAATTGTCGAAAGCTCGGATCACAAGAAAAATTTTTTTTAAAAATTGTTGAAAGCTCGGATCACAAGAAAAAATTTTTTTAAAAATTGTCGAAAGCTCGGATCACAAGAAAAATTTTTTTTAAAAATTGTCGAAAGCTCGGATCACAAGAAAAAAATTTTTTAAAAATTGTCGAAAGCTCGGATCACCAGAAAAAAATTTTTTAAAAATTGTCGAAAGCTCGGATCACAAGAAAAAAATTTTTTAAAAATTGTCGAAAGCTCGGATCACAAGAAAAAATTTTTTAAAAAATTGTCGAATGCTCGGATCACAAGAAAAAAATTTTTTAAAAATTGTCGAAAGCTCGGATCACAAGAAAAATTTTTTTAAAAATTGTCGAAAGCTCGGATCACAAGAAAAAATTTTTTTAAAAATTGTCGAAAGCTCGTATCACAAGAAAAATTTTTTTTAAAAATTGTCGAAAGCTCGGATCACAAGAAAAAAATTTTTTAAAAATTGTCGAAAGCTCGGATCACAAGAAAAAAAATTTTTAAAAATTGTCGAAAGCTCGGATCACAAGAAAAATTTTTTTTAAAAATTGTCGAAAGCTCGGATCACAAGAAAAAATTTTTTTTAAAAATTGTCGTAAGCTCGGATCACAAGAAAAATTTTTTTTAAAAATTGTCGAAAGCTCGGATCACAAGAAAAAAATTTTTTAAAAATTGTCGAAAGCTCGGATCACCAGAAAAAAATTTTTTAAAAATTGTCGAAACCTCGGATCACAAGAAAAAAAATTTTTAAAAATTGTCGAAAGCTCGGATCACAAGAAAAAATTTTTTTAAAAATTGTCGAAAGCTCGGATCACAAGAAAAAAATTTTTTAAAAATAGTCGAAAGCTCGGATCACAAGAAAAAAATTTTTTAAAAATTGTCGAAACCTCGGATCACAAGAAAAAAATTTTTAAAAATTGTCGAAAGCTCGTATCACAAGAAAAATTTTTTTTAAAAATTGTCGAAAGCTCGGATCACAAGAAAAAAATTTTTTAAAAATTGTCGAAAGCTCGGATCACAAGAAAAAAAATTTTTAAAAATTGTCGAAAGCTCGGATCACAAGAAAAAAAATTTATAAAAATTGTCGAAAGCTCGGATCGCAAGAAAAATTTTTTTTAAAAATTGTCGAAAGCTCGGATCACAAGAAAATTTTTTTTTAAAAATTGTCGAAAGCTCGGATCACAAGAAAAATTTTTTTTAAAAATTGTCGAAAGCTCGGATCACAAGAAAAATTTTTTTTAAAAATTGTCGGAAGCTCGGATCACAAGAAAATTTTTTTTTAAAAATTGTCGAAAGCTCGGATCACAAGAAAAAATTTTTTTAAAAATTGTCGAAAGTTCGGACCACCAGAAAAAAATTTTTTAAAAATTGTCGAAAGATCGGATCACAAGAAAAAATTTTTTTAAAAATTGTCGAAATCTCGGATCACAAGAAAAAATTTTTTAAAAAATTGTCGAAAGCTCGGATCACAAGAAAAAAATTTTTTAAAAATTGTCGAAAGCACGGATCACAAGAAAAATTTTTTTTAAAAATTGTCGAAAGCTCGGATCACAAGAAAAATTTTTTTTAAAAATTGTCGAAAGCTCGGATCAAAAGAAAAAAATTTTTAAAAATTGTCGAAATCTCGGATCACAAGAAAAAAAATTTTTAAAAATTGTCGAAAGCTCGGATCACAAGAAAAAATTTTTTTAAAAATTGTCGAAAGCTCGGATCACAAGAAAAAAATTTTTTAAAAATTGTCGAAAGCTCGGATCACAAGAAAAATTTTTTTTAAAAATTGTCGAAAGCTCGGATCACAAGAAAAAATTTTTTTAAAAATTGTCGAAAACTCGGATCACAAGAAAAAAATTTTTTAAAAATTGTCGAAAGCTCGGATCACAAGAAAAAAAAATTTTAAAAATTGTCGAAAGCTCGGATCACGAGAAAAAAATTTTTTAAAAATTGTCGAAAGCTCGGATCACAAGAAAAAAAATTTTTAAAAATTGTTGAAAGCTCGGATCACAAGAACAAAATTTTTAAAAATTGTCGAAAGCTCGGATCACAAGAAAAAATTTTTTTAAAAATTGTCGAAAGCTCGGATCACAAGAAAAAATTTTTTAAAAAATTGTCGAAAGCTCGGATCACAAGAAAAAATTTTTTAAAAATTGTCGAAAGCTCGGATTACAAGAAAAAAAATTTTTAAAAATTGTCGAATGCTCGGATCACAAGAAAAAAATTTTTAAAAAATTGTCGAAAGCTCGGATCACAAGAAAAATTTTTTTTAAAAATTGTCGAAAGCTCGGATCACAAGAAAAATTTTTTTTAAAAATTGTCGAAAGCTCGGATCACAAGAAAAAAAATTTTTAAAAATTGTCGAAAGCTCGGACCACCGGAAAAAAATTTTTTAAAAATTGTCGAAAGATCGGATCACAAGAAAAAATTTTTTTAAAAATTGTCGAAATCTCGGATCACAAGAAAAAATTTTTTAAAAAATTGTCGAAAGCTCGGATCACAAGAAAAAAATTTTTTAAAAATTGTCGAAAGCACGGATCACAAGAAAAATTTTTTTTAAAAATTGTCGAAAGCTCGGATCACAAGAAAAAATTTTTTTAAAAATTGTCGAAAGCTCGGATCAAAAGAAAAAATTTTTTAAAAATTGTCGAAATCTCGGATCACAAGAAAAAAAATTTTTAAAAATTGTCGAAAGCTCGGATCACAAGAAAAAATTTTTTTAAAAATTGTCGAAAGCTCGGATCACAAGAAAAAAATTTTTTAAAAATTGTCGAAAGCTCGGATCACAAGAAAAATTTTTTTTAAAAATTGTCGAAAGCTCGGATCACAAGAAAAAATTTTTTTAAAAATTGTCGAAAACTCGGATCACAAGAAAAAAATTTTTTAAAAATTGTCGAAAGCTCGGATCACAAGAAAAAAAATTTTTAAAAATTGTCGAAAGCTCGGATCACGAGAAAAAAATTTTTTAAAAATTGTCGAAAGCTCGGATCACAAGAAAAAAAATTTTTAAAAATTGTCGAAAGCTCGGATCACAAGAACAAAATTTTTAAAAATTGTCGAAAGCTCGGATCACAAGAAAAAAAATTTTTAAAAATTGTCGAAAGCTCGGATCACAAGAAAAAAAAATTTTTAAAAATTGTCGAAAGCTCGTATCACAAGAAAAAATTTTTTTAAAAATTGTCGAAAGATCGGATCACAAGAAAAAAATTTTTTAAAAATTGTCGAAAGCTCGGATCACAAGAAAAAAAATTTTTAAAAATTGTCAAAAGCTCGGATCGCAAGAAAAATTTTTTTTAAAAATTGTCGAAAGCTCGGATCACAAGAAAATTTTTTTTTAAAAATTGTCGAATGCTCGGATCACAAGATAAATTTTTTTTAAAAATTGTCGAAAGCTCGGATCACAAGAAAAAATTTTTTTAAAAATTGTCGGAAGCTCGGATCACAAGAAAAATTTTTTTTAAAAATTGTCGAAAGCTCGGATCACAAGAAAAAAATTTTTTAAAAATTGTCGAAAGCTCGGATCACCAGAAAAAATTTTTTTAAAAATTGTCGAAAGCTCGGATCACAAGAAAAAAATTTTTTAAAAATTGTCGAAATCTCGGATCACAAGAAAAAATTTTTTAAAAAATTGTCGAAAGCTCGGATCACAAGAAAAAAATTTTTTAAAAATTGTCGAAAGCTCGGATCACAAGAAAAGAAATTTATAAAAATTGTCGAAAGCTCGGATCACAAGAAAAAAAATTTTTAAAAATTGTCGAAAGCTCGGATCACAAGAAAAGAAATTTATAAAAATTGTCGAAAGCTCGGATCACAAGAAAAAAAATTTTTAAAAATTGTCGAAAGCTCGGATCACAAGAAAAAATTTTTTTAAAAATTGTCGAAAGCTCGGATCACAAGAAAAAAATTTTTTAAAAATTGTCGAAAGCTCGGATCACAAGAAAAAAAAATTTTAAAAATTGTCGAAAGCTCACGATCACAAGAAAAAAAATTTTTAAAAATTGTCGAAAGCTCGGATCACAAGAAAAAAAAATTTAAAAAATTGTCGAAAGCTCGGATCACAAGAAAAAATTTTTTAAAAAATTGTCGAAAGCTCGGATCACAAGAAAAATTTTTTTTAAAAATTGTCGAAAGCTCGGATCATAAGAAAGATTTTTTTTAAAAATTGTCGAAAGCTCGGAACACAACAAAAAAAAATTTTAAAAATTGTCGAAAGCTCGGATCACAAGAAAAAATTTTTTTAAAAATTGTCGAAAGCTCGGATCACAAGAAAAAATTTTTTAAAAAATTGTCGAAAACTCGGATCACAAGAAAAAAATTTTTTAAAAATTGTCGAAAGCTCGGATCACAAGAAAAAATTTTTTTAAAAATTGTCGAAAGCTCGGATCACAAGAAAATTTTTTTTTAAAAATTGTCGAAAGCTCGGATCACAAGAAAAATTTTTTTTAAAAATTGTCGAAAGCTCGGATCACAAGAAAAAAAAAATTAAAAATTGTCGAAAGCTCGGATCACAGGAAAAAAAATTTTAAAAAATGTCGAAAGCTCGGATCACAAGAAAAAATTTTTTTAAAAATTGTCGAAAGCTCGGATCACAAGAAAAAAAATTTTTAAAAATTGTCGAAGAGCTCGGATCACAAGAAAAAATTTTTTTAAAAATTGTCGAAAGCTCGGATCACAAGAAAAAAAAATTTTAAAAATTGTCGAAAGCTCGGATCACAAGAAAAAATTTTTTTAAAAATTGTCGAAAGCTCGGATCACAAGAAAAAAATTTTTTAAAAATTGTCGAAAGCTCGGATCACAAGAAAATTTTTTTTTAAAAATTGTCGAAAGCTCGGATCACAAGAAAAAAATTTTTTAAAAATTGTCGAAAGCTCGGATCACAAGAAAAATTTTTTTTAAAAATTGTCGAAAGCTCGGATCACAAGAAAAAAATTGTTAAAAATTGTCGAAGGCTCGGATCACAAAAAAATTTTTTAAAAATTGTCAAAAGCTCGGATCACAAGAAAAAATTTTTTTAAAAATTGTCGAATGCTCGGATCACAAGAAAAAAAAAATTTAAAAATTTTCGAAAGCTCGGATCACAAGAAAAAAAAATTTAAAAAATGTCGAAAGCTCGGATCACAAGAAAAAATTTTTTTAAAAATTGTCGAAAGCTCGGATCACAAGAAAAAAAATTTTTAAAAATTGTCGAAAGCTCGGATCACAAGAAAAAAATTTTTTAAAAATTTTCGAAAGCTCGGATCACAAGAAAAGAAATTTATAAAAATTGTCGAAAGCTCGGATTACAAGAAAAATTTTTTTTAAAAATTGTCGAAAGCTCGGATCACAAGAAAAATTTTTTTTAAAAATTGTCGAAAGCTCGGATCACAAGAAAAATTTTTTTTAAAAATTGTTGAAAGCTCGGATCACAAGAAAAAATTTTTTTAAAAATTGTCGAAAGCTCGGATCACAAGAAAAATTTTTTTTAAAAATTGTCGAAAGCTCGGATCACAAGAAAAAATTTTTTTAAAAATTGTCGAAAGCTCGGATCACCAGAAAAAAATTTTTTAAAAATTGTCGAAAGCTCGGATCACAAGAAAAAAATTTTTTAAAAATTGTCGAAAGCTCGGATCACAAGAAAAAATTTTTTAAAAAATTGTCGAATGCTCGGATCACAAGAAAAAAATTTTTTAAAAATTGTCGAAAGCTCGGATCACAAGAAAAATTTTTTTAAAAATTGTCGAAAGCTCGGATCACAAGAAAAAATTTTTTTAAAAATTGTCGAAAGCTCGTATCACAAGAAAAATTTTTTTTAAAAATTGTCGAAAGCTCGGATCACAAGAAAAAAATTTTTTAAAAATTGTCGAAAGCTCGGATCACAAGAAAAATTTTTTTTAAAAATTGTCGAAAGCTCGGATCACAAGAAAAGATTTTTTTTAAAATTGTCGAAAGCTCGGATCACAAGAAAAAATTTTTTTAAAAATTGTCGAAAGCTCGGATCACAAGAAAAAAATTTTTTAAAAATTGTCGAAAGCTCGGATCACAAGAAAAAAAATTTATAAAATTGTCGAAAGCTCGGATCACAAGAAAAATTTTTTTTAAAAATTGTCGAAAGCTCGGATCACAAGAAAAATTTTTTTTAAAAATTGTCAAAAGCTCGGATCACAAGAAAAAAAATTTTTAAAAATTGTCGAATACTCGGATCACAAGAAAAAAAAATTTAAAAATTGTCGAAAGCTCGGATCACAAGAAAAAAAATTTAAAAAATGCCGAAAGCTCGGATCACAAGAAAAAAAATTTTTAAAAATTGTCGAAAGCTCGGATCACAAGAAAAAAAATTTTTAAAAATTGTCGAAAGCTCGTATCACAAGAAAAAATTTTTTTAAAAATTTTCAAAAGCTCGGATCACAAGAAAAAAAATTTATAAAAATTGTCGAAAGCTCGGATCGCAAGAAAAATTTTTTTTAAAAATTGTCGAAAGCTCGGATCACAAGAAAATTTTTTTTTAAAAATTGTCGAAAGCTCGGATCACAAGAAAAATTTTTTTTAAAAATTGTCGAAAGCTCGGATCACAAGAAAAATTTTTTTTAAAAATTGTCGGAAGCTCGGATCACAAGAAAATTTTTTTTTAAAAATTGTCGAAAGCTCGGATCACAAGAAAAAATTTTTTTAAAAATTGTCGAAAGTTCGGACCACCAGAAAAAAATTTTTTAAAAATTGTCGAAAGATCGGATCACAAGAAAAAATTTTTTTAAAAATTGTCGAAATCTCGGATCACAAGAAAAAATTTTTTAAAAAATTGTCGAAAGCTCGGATCACAAGAAAAAAATTTTTTAAAAATTGTCGAAAGCACGGATCACAAGAAAAATTTTTTTTAAAAATTGTCGAAAGCTCGGATCACAAGAAAAAATTTTTTTAAAAACTGTCGAAAGCTCGGATCAAAAGAAAAAATTTTTTAAAAATTGTCGAAATCTCGGATCACAAGAAAAAAAATTTTTAAAAATTGTCGAAAGCACGGATCACAAGAAAAAATTTTTTTAAAAATTGTCGAAAGCTCGGATCACAAGAAAAAAATTTTTTAAAAATTGTCGAAAGCTCGGATCACAAGAAAAATTTTTTTTAAAAATTGTCGAAAGCTCGGATCACAAGAAAAAATTTTTTTAAAAATTGTCGAAAACTCGGATCACAAGAAAAAAATTTTTTAAAAATTGTCGAAAGCTCGGATCACAAGAAAAAAAAATTTTAAAAATTGTCGAAAGCTCGGATCACGAGAAAAAAATTTTTTAAAAATTGTCGAAAGCTCGGATCACAAGAAAAAAAATTTTTAAAAATTGTTGAAAGCTCGGATCACAAGAACAAAATTTTTAAAAATTGTCGAAAGCTCGGATCACAAGAAAAAATTTTTTTAAAAATTGTCGAAAGCTCGGATCACAAGAAAAAATTTTTTAAAAAATTGTCGAAAGCTCGGATCACAAGAAAAAAATTTTTAAAAATTGTCGAAAGCTCGGATTACAAGAAAAAAAATTTTTAAAAATTGTCGAATGCTCGGATCACAAGAAAAAAATTTTTAAAAAATTGTCGAAAGCTCGGATCACAAGAAAAATTTTTTTTAAAAATTGTCGAAAGCTCGGATCACAAGAAAAATTTTTTTTAAAAATTGTCGAAAGCTCGGATCACAAGAAAAAAAATTTTTAAAAATTGTCGAAAGCTCGGACCACCGGAAAAAAATTTTTTAAAAATTGTCGAAAGATCGGATCACAAGAAAAAATTTTTTTAAAAATTGTCGAAATCTCGGATCACAAGAAAAAATTTTTTAAAAAATTGTCGAAAGCTCGGATCACAAGAAAAAAATTTTTTAAAAATTGTCGAAAGCACGGATCACAAGAAAAATTTTTTTTAAAAATTGTCGAAAGCTCGGATCACAAGAAAAAATTTTTTTAAAAATTGTCGAAAGCTCGGATCAAAAGAAAAAATTTTTTAAAAATTGTCGAAATCTCGGATCACAAGAAAAAAAATTTTTAAAAATTGTCGAAAGCTCGGATCACAAGAAAAAATTTTTTTAAAAATTGTCGAAAGCTCGGATCACAAGAAAAAAATTTTTTAAAAATTGTCGAAAGCTCGGATCACAAGAAAAATTTTTTTTAAAAATTGTCGAAAGCTCGGATCACAAGAAAAAATTTTTTTAAAAATTGTCGAAAACTCGGATCACAAGAAAAAAATTTTTTAAAAATTGTCGAAAGCTCGGATCACAAGAAAAAAAATTTTTAAAAATTGTCGAAAGCTCGGATCACGAGAAAAAAATTTTTTAAAAATTGTCGAAAGCTCGGATCACAAGAAAAAAAATTTTTAAAAATTGTCGAAAGCTCGGATCACAAGAACAAAATTTTTAAAAATTGTCGAAAGCTCGGATCACAAGAAAAAAAATTTTTAAAAATTGTCGAAAGCTCGGATCACAAGAAAAAAAAATTTTTAAAAATTGTCGAAAGCTCGTATCACAAGAAAAAATTTTTTTAAAAATTGTCGAAAGATCGGATCACAAGAAAAAAATTTTTTAAAAATTGTCGAAAGCTCGGATCACAAGAAAAAAAATTTTTAAAAATTGTCAAAAGCTCGGATCGCAAGAAAAATTTTTTTTAAAAATTGTCGAAAGCTCGGATCACAAGAAAATTTTTTTTTAAAAATTGTCGAATGCTCGGATCACAAGATAAATTTTTTTTAAAAATTGTCGAAAGCTCGGATCACAAGAAAAAATTTTTTTAAAAATTGTCGGAAGCTCGGATCACAAGAAAAATTTTTTTTAAAAATTGTCGAAAGCTCGGATCACAAGAAAAAAATTTTTTAAAAATTGTCGAAAGCTCGGATCACCAGAAAAAATTTTTTTAAAAATTGTCGAAAGCTCGGATCACAAGAAAAAAATTTTTTAAAAATTGTCGAAATCTCGGATCACAAGAAAAAATTTTTTAAAAAATTGTCGAAAGCTCGGATCACAAGAAAAAAATTTTTTAAAAATTGTCGAAAGCTCGGATCACAAGAAAAGAAATTTATAAAAATTGTCGAAAGCTCGGATCACAAGAAAAAAAATTTTTAAAAATTGTCGAAAGCTCGGATCACAAGAAAAGAAATTTATAAAAATTGTCGAAAGCTCGGATCACAAGAAAAAAAATTTTTAAAAATTGTCGAAAGCTCGGATCACAAGAAAAAATTTTTTTAAAAATTGTCGAAAGCTCGGATCACAAGAAAAAAATTTTTTAAAAATTGTCGAAAGCTCGGATCACAAGAAAAAAAAATTTTAAAAATTGTCGAAAGCTCACGATCACAAGAAAAAAAATTTTTAAAAATTGTCGAAAGCTCGGATCACAAGAAAAAAAAATTTAAAAAATTGTCGAAAGCTCGGATCACAAGAAAAAATTTTTTAAAAAATTGTCGAAAGCTCGGATCACAAGAAAAATTTTTTTTAAAAATTGTCGAAAGCTCGGATCATAAGAAAGATTTTTTTTAAAAATTGTCGAAAGCTCGGAACACAACAAAAAAAAATTTTAAAAATTGTCGAAAGCTCGGATCACAAGAAAAAATTTTTTTAAAAATTGTCGAAAGCTCGGATCACAAGAAAAAATTTTTTAAAAAATTGTCGAAAACTCGGATCACAAGAAAAAAATTTTTTAAAAATTGTCGAAAGCTCGGATCACAAGAAAAAATTTTTTTAAAAATTGTCGAAAGCTCGGATCACAAGAAAATTTTTTTTTAAAAATTGTCGAAAGCTCGGATCACAAGAAAAATTTTTTTTAAAAATTGTCGAAAGCTCGGATCACAAGAAAAAAAAAATTAAAAATTGTCGAAAGCTCGGATCACAGGAAAAAAAATTTTAAAAAATGTCGAAAGCTCGGATCACAAGAAAAAATTTTTTTAAAAATTGTCGAAAGCTCGGATCACAAGAAAAAAAATTTTTAAAAATTGTCGAAGAGCTCGGATCACAAGAAAAAATTTTTTTAAAAATTGTCGATAGCTCGGATCACAAGAAAAAAAAATTTTAAAAATTGTCGAAAGCTCGGATCACAAGAAAAAATTTTTTTAAAAATTGTCGAAAGCTCGGATCACAAGAAAAAAATTTTTTAAAAATTGTCGAAAGCTCGGATCACAAGAAAATTTTTTTTTAAAAATTGTCGAAAGCTCGGATCACAAGAAAAAAATTTTTTAAAAATTGTCGAAAGCTCGGATCACAAGAAAAATTTTTTTTAAAAATTGTCGAAAGCTCGGATCACAAGAAAAAAATTGTTAAAAATTGTCGAAGGCTCGGATCACAAAAAAATTTTTTAAAAATTGTCAAAAGCTCGGATCACAAGAAAAAATTTTTTTAAAAATTGTCGAATGCTCGGATCACAAGAAAAAAAAATTTAAAAATTTTCGAAAGCTCGGATCACAAGAAAAAAAAATTTAAAAAATGTCGAAAGCTCGGATCACAAGAAAAAATTTTTTTAAAAATTGTCGAAAGCTCGGATCACAAGAAAAAAAATTTTTAAAAATTGTCGAAAGCTCGGATCACAAGAAAAAAATTTTTTAAAAATTTTCGAAAGCTCGGATCACAAGAAAAGAAATTTATAAAAATTGTCGAAAGCTCGGATTACAAGAAAAATTTTTTTTAAAAATTGTCGAAAGCTCGGATCACAAGAAAAATTTTTTTTAAAAATTGTCGAAAGCTCGGATCACAAGAAAAATTTTTTTTAAAAATTGTTGAAAGCTCGGATCACAAGAAAAAATTTTTTTAAAAATTGTCGAAAGCTCGGATCACAAGAAAAATTTTTTTTAAAAATTGTCGAAAGCTCGGATCACAAGAAAAAATTTTTTTAAAAATTGTCGAAAGCTCGGATCACCAGAAAAAAATTTTTTAAAAATTGTCGAAAGCTCGGATCACAAGAAAAAAATTTTTTAAAAATTGTCGAAAGCTCGGATCACAAGAAAAAATTTTTTAAAAAATTGTCGAATGCTCGGATCACAAGAAAAAAATTTTTTAAAAATTGTCGAAAGCTCGGATCACAAGAAAAATTTTTTTAAAAATTGTCGAAAGCTCGGATCACAAGAAAAAATTTTTTTAAAAATTGTCGAAAGCTCGTATCACAAGAAAAATTTTTTTTAAAAATTGTCGAAAGCTCGGATCACAAGAAAAAAATTTTTTAAAAATTGTCGAAAGCTCGGATCACAAGAAAAATTTTTTTTAAAAATTGTCGAAAGCTCGGATCACAAGAAAAGATTTTTTTTAAAATTGTCGAAAGCTCGGATCACAAGAAAAAATTTTTTTAAAAATTGTCGAAAGCTCGGATCACAAGAAAAAAATTTTTTAAAAATTGTCGAAAGCTCGGATCACAAGAAAAAAAATTTATAAAATTGTCGAAAGCTCGGATCACAAGAAAAATTTTTTTTAAAAATTGTCGAAAGCTCGGATCACAAGAAAAATTTTTTTTAAAAATTGTCAAAAGCTCGGATCACAAGAAAAAAAATTTTTAAAAATTGTCGAATACTCGGATCACAAGAAAAAAAAATTTAAAAATTGTCGAAAGCTCGGATCACAAGAAAAAAAATTTAAAAAATGCCGAAAGCTCGGATCACAAGAAAAAAAATTTTTAAAAATTGTCGAAAGCTCGGATCACAAGAAAAAAAATTTTTAAAAATTGTCGAAAGCTCGTATCACAAGAAAAAATTTTTTTAAAAATTTTCAAAAGCTCGGATCACAAGAAAAAAAATTTATAAAAATTGTCGAAAGCTCGGATCACAAGAAAAATTTTTTTTAAAAATTGTCGAAAGCTCGGATCACAAGAAAAATTTTTTTTAAAAATTGTCGAAAGCTCGGATCACAAGAAAATTTTTTTTTAAAAATTGTCGAAAGCTCGGATCACAAGAAAAAATTTTTTTAAAAATTGTCGAAAGCTCGGATCACAAGAAAAAAAATTTATAAAAATTGTCGAAAGCTCGGATCACAAGAAAAATTTTTTTTAAAAATTGTCGAAAGCTCGGATCACAAGAAAAATTTTTTTTAAAAATTGTCGAAAGCTCGGATCACAAGAAAATTTTTTTTTAAAAATTGTCGAAAGCTCGGATCACAAGAAAAAATTTTTTTAAAAATTGTCGAAAGCTCGGATCACAAGAAAATTTTTTTTTAAAAATTGTCGAAAGCTCGGATCACAAGAAAAAAATTTTTTAAAAATTGTAGAAAGCTCGGATCACAAGAAAAATTTTTTTTAAAAATTGTCGAAAGCTCGGATCACAAGAAAAAAATTGTTAAAAATTGTCGAAGGCTCGGATCACAAAAAAATTTTTTAAAAATTGTCAAAAGCTCGGATCACAAGAAAAAATTTTTTTAAAAATTGTCGAATGCTCGGATCACAAGAAAAAAAAAATTTAAAAATTTTCGAAAGCTCGGATCACAAGAAAAAAAATTTTAAAAAATGTCGAAAGCTCGGATCACAAGAAAAAATTTTTTTAAAAATTGTCGAAAGCTCGGATCACAAGAAAAAAAATTTTTAAAAATTGTCGGAAGCTCGGATCACAAGAAAAAATTTTTTTAAAAATTTTCGAAAGCTCGGATCACAAGAAAAGAAATTTATAAAAATTGTCGAAAGCTCGGATTACAAGAAAAATTTTTTTTAAAAATTGTCGAAAGCTCGGATCACAAGAAAAATTTTTTTTAAAAATTGTCGAAAGCTCGGATCACAAGAAAAATTTTTTTTAAAAATTGTTGAAAGCTCGGATCACAAGAAAAAATTTTTTTAAAAATTGTCGAAAGCTCGGATCACAAGAAAAATTTTTTTTAAAAATTGTCGAAAGCTCGGATCACAAGAAAAAATTTTTTTAAAAATTGTCGAAAGCTCGGATCACCAGAACAAAATTTTTAAAAATTGTCGAAAGCTCGGATCACAAGAAAAAATTTTTTTAAAAATTGTCGGAAGCTCGGATCACAAGAAAAAAATTTTTTAAAAATTTTCGAAAGCTCGGATCACAAGAAAAGAAATTTATAAAAATTGTCGAAAGCTCGGATTACAAGAAAAATTTTTTTTAAAAATTGTCGAAAGCTCGGATCACAAGAAAAATTTTTTTTAAAAATTGTCGAAAGCTCGGATCACAAGAAAAATTTTTTTTAAAAATTGTTGAAAGCTCGGATCACAAGAAAAAATTTTTTTAAAAATTGTCGAAAGCTCGGATCACAAGAAAAATTTTTTTTAAAAATTGTCGAAAGCTCGGATCACAAGAAAAAAATTTTTTAAAAATTGTCGAAAGCTCGGATCACCAGAAAAAAAATTTTTAAAAATTGTCGAAAGCTCGGATCACAAGAAAAAAATTTTTTAAAAATTGTCGAAAGCTCGGATCACAAGAAAAAATTTTTTAAAAAATTGTCGAATGCTCGGATCACAAGAAAAAAATTTTTTAAAAATTGTCGAAAGCTCGGATCACAAGAAAAATTTTTTTAAAAATTGTCGAAAGCTCGGATCACAAGAAAAAATTTTTTTAAAAATTGTCGAAAGCTCGTATCACAAGAAAAATTTTTTTTAAAAATTGTCGAAAGCTCGGATCACAAGAAAAAAATTTTTTAAAAATTGTCGAAAGCTCGGATCACAAGAAAAAAAATTTTTAAAAATTGTCGAAAGCTCGGATCACAAGAAAAATTTTTTTTAAAAATTGTCGAAAGCTCGGATCACAAGAAAAAATTTTTTTTAAAAATTGTCGTAAGCTCGGATCACAAGAAAAATTTTTTTTAAAAATTGTCGAAAGCTCGGATCACAAGAAAAAAATTTTTTAAAAATTGTCGAAAGCTCGGATCACCAGAAAAAAATTTTTTAAAAATTGTCGAAACCTCGGATCACAAGAAAAAAATTTTTTAAAAATTGTCGAAAGCTCGGATCACAAGAAAAAATTTTTTTAAAAATTGTCGAAAGCTCGGATCACAAGAAAAAAATTTTTTAAAAATAGTCGAAAGCTCGGATCACAAGAAAAAAATTTTTTAAAAATTGTCGAAACCTCGGATCACAAGAAAAAAATTTTTAAAAATTGTCGAAAGCTCGTATCACAAGAAAAATTTTTTTTAAAAATTGTCGAAAGCTCGGATCACAAGAAAAAAATTTTTTAAAAATTGTCGAAAGCTCGGATCACAAGAAAAAAAATTTTTAAAAATTGTCGAAAGCTCGGATCACAAGAAAAAAAATTTATAAAAATTGTCGAAAGCTCGGATCGCAAGAAAAATTTTTTTTAAAAATTGTCGAAAGCTCGGATCACAAGAAAATTTTTTTTTAAAAATTGTCGAAAGCTCGGATCACAAGAAAAATTTTTTTTAAAAATTGTCGAAAGCTCGGATCACAAGAAAAATTTTTTTTAAAAATTGTCGGAAGCTCGGATCACAAGAAAAATTTTTTTTAAAAATTGTCGAAAGCTCGGATCACAAGAAAAAATTTTTTTAAAAATTGTCGAAAGTTCGGACCACCAGAAAAAAATTTTTTAAAAATTGTCGAAAGATCGGATCACAAGAAAAAATTTTTTTAAAAATTGTCGAAATCTCGGATCACAAGAAAAAATTTTTTAAAAAATTGTCGAAAGCTCGGATCACAAGAAAAAAATTTTTTAAAAATTGTCGAAAGCACGGATCACAAGAAAAATTTTTTTTAAAAATTGTCGAAAGCTCGGATCACAAGAAAAAATTTTTTTAAAAATTGTCGAAAGCTCGGATCAAAAGAAAAAATTTTTTAAAAATTGTCGAAATCTCGGATCACAAGAAAAAAAATTTTTAAAAATTGTCGAAAGCTCGGATCACAAGAAAAAATTTTTTTAAAAATTGTCGAAAGCTCGGATCACAAGAAAAAAATTTTTTAAAAATTGTCGAAAGCTCGGATCACAAGAAAAATTTTTTTTAAAAATTGTCGAAAGCTCGGATCACAAGAAAAAATTTTTTTAAAAATTGTCGAAAACTCGGATCACAAGAAAAAAATTTTTTAAAAATTGTCGAAAGCTCGGATCACAAGAAAAAAAAATTTTAAAAATTGTCGAAAGCTCGGATCACGAGAAAAAAATTTTTTAAAAATTGTCGAAAGCTCGGATCACAAGAAAAAAAATTTTTAAAAATTGTTGAAAGCTCGGATCACAAGAACAAAATTTTTAAAAATTGTCGAAAGCTCGGATCACAAGAAAAAATTTTTTTAAAAATTGTCGAAAGCTCGGATCACAAGAAAAAATTTTTTAAAAAATTGTCGAAAGCTCGGATCACAAGAAAAAAATTTTTAAAAATTGTCGAAAGCTCGGATTACAAGAAAAAAAATTTTTAAAAATTGTCGAATGCTCGGATCACAAGAAAAAATTTTTTAAAAAATTGTCGAAAGCTCGGATCACAAGAAAAATTTTTTTTAAAAATTGTCGAAAGCTCGGATCACAAGAAAAATTTTTTTTAAAAATTGTCGAAAGCTCGGATCACAAG
>CAWVQI010000002.1:0-2500 GCA_963932335.1 Andrena marginata
ACATTCGCCGCCGGTGGTGTACCCTCGCTAATGGAACCACGAAGGTCCCACCCGGAGCATCGCGCACCGTCGGGAGCCAGCCTCGTCGACGATGAATCTCCCCATTCGATCTTTTGGGTTTCTCAGGTTTACCCCTGAACGGTTTCACGTACTCTTGAACTCTCTCTTCAAAGTTCTTTTCAACTTTCCCTCACGGTACTTGTTCGCTATCGGTCTCGTGGTTGTATTTAGCCTTAGATGGAGTTTACCACCCACTTAGGGTTGCACTCTCAAGCAACCCGACTCTATGGAGAGATCCTCCCGAAACGCGTACCGGTCGCTACGGGCCTGGCACCCTCTCCGGGTAAGTGGCCCCATTCAAGATGGACTTGGACGCGGTGCGACGTCACGGGATAAACGGATCCTCCTGAACACTACAATTCCCTGCGGCGGAACCGCGGGATTCAGTGCTGGGCTAATTCCTGTTCGCTCGCCGCTACTAAGGAAATCCTTGTTAGTTTCTTTTCCTCCGCTTAGTAATATGCTTAAATTCAGCGGGTAATCTCGCCTACTCTGAGGTCGTCAATCATTATTATTATTATTTATATATATATATATACATATATAAATAATTATCTGCCACCGGAGAAAAAGAGCAGAGACCGCGAGCGAAGTAGAGAGAGAAGGTATATTTTGGAGAACCGGGCGCGCGTGCCTCCGGTATTATAAATCGTGCTCCCTCTTTTGGATATATTTTATATCCCCCTCGAACGGGTCTACACCGGCGGGGGTACGGAGGGTAGAGGAGAGTGCGCGTATATTGCGCGTTGACACCGCGACGCCGGGCGGCTGGGCCGCACGAGAAGCTGGGCTGAAGAATGGAAGGAGAAGAAGAATATACACAAAACTCTTCTCTCAGATCCTTTCCTCTTTCTCTCCCTTGCTCGCTCGCAGTTTCCCATGCGCACCGCGCGTGTATATACGGCAACGCGCCACGCACATTATCTCTTTTCCCCCGTACACATCCCGGCTCATAGCAAGACCCGCGTCGACGAATCTATGTGATCGAGGATTCTCGTATATCCAGAGGTGCCATCGCACGCGATTCCAGAGAAAAAGTATATTTTATTGAACTCCTCTCTTCTTCTCTAATCGAGAGAATTACAGCAGTCACCCCTACCTCTATATTTGCGCCACGCCAAAGTGTCTTTTCGTGTCGCGCCATCGTCGATGCGGGAGGAGACTCTCGCGGAACGATCACCACCGGTTTTTACTTTAACGTCCGTCCGCTATTATTAGCTTTGAGATTCCGCTATCCCTTCATCACGCCTCGAGCAGTGACAACACACTTATCTTCGCAGCAGTGGGAACCGTGGAAAAATAAGCTCTTTTCCGTGGACTGGACGACCGGTGAGACCCGCGGGTCTCGTATACGATCGACCAACAACGCGACAAAGACATGGGGCGATCGGGGAGACGCGTCTTCTTCAATTCTACGAAGGAGAGGTCTTCTTATACACCTTTCGCGGCATCGGCGCCTTTTCGATTCGTCAAAGTTCAAATTCACGCAGCCGCGCCAATGAGGATTCCAGGGTACAGAAACGTTTTAAACGACGCGTGGAGCAATATCACTCTTCTCATCGGACGTTTGGCGCAAACACTCTCTTGTGTGTCGACGGAACGTGGCCATAGGGTAGGGTGGGAATGGAATATATAGGGCGGCTAGGCGAGGACACTCGCAACTACGGGGAAATACATCGACCCGATCATGTTAACGAGTGGTTCCGCACAGAGCGCCGCCTCCTACATCTCATTCCATGTACACCACACACCACCCTTTGGATCTTCACGGCATCCCGAAGAACGAGTGTGTTTTGTGCCCTCGATGTATCGATTGACTTTTCTTCCTCTCACTTGTCAACGGACGACCCTCTTTTTAAAATCCCTGGGGCTGCGTGAACGCCAACACGATACAAATCGGCGCGCATATGCCGCGCACTCCGCCCTATCTCTCTCTCTCTCTCTCTCTCTCTCTCTCTCTCTCTCTCGCTCCCGCTCTTCGCGGTCTCTCTTTCTCAGGACAAATTTTTCATTTCAGGCGACGTCGGGAGCACGGTAAATGATCTCGGGGCGCGGGATGTGAAGGTGGCAAACTCTAAAACACCAGTGCGAGCGGAGAGGCCGCTGTGTGTGTGTGGTGATCCAGGGAGCGGTGCAGCACACGGGCGGTCGTTATAAAGCAACGACGCACAACGCCGTGAAAGCGGGCACGCACGCGAGTCCCTAAGCGATCATTCATCACACATTTCGCCTCTCTCTTTTTCTGGTTCTCGCACAGGAGGAGAGTACAACACACACGCTTCACGATTCTCACGCGCGAGCCGTTGCAAACGCCGACGAACATCCCAACTTTCGCTCGTACGTCGCGTATCTGGCGTGTATATTATCATCCGTCCCGACTCCGAAACGCGTTACATCTTCGGAAACGCGAGACGGCGAGGATGCGATGATGATTATGTAC
>CAWVQI010000002.1:7500-10000 GCA_963932335.1 Andrena marginata
AATAATATCTAGGGACTTTGAAAATTTTCGGAGCGATTGGAGTTATTCGCGATTATCTCGAAAACCAGCGCGACGACCGGGGTCGAAACCTTAATATGAATTGATCGCAATGTCGCGACACGCAAGGATCAGTGGTCGTTTTCGACGATCGGACGACTCTGTGTTCGGAGGATGGTGCGGAACGACTCTGAGAGCTCGCGGTACTTTAAAAATTTTCGGAGCGATTGGAGTTATTCGCGATTATCTCGCAAACCAGCGCGACGACCGGGGTCGGAACCTTAATATGAATTGATCGCAATGTCGCGACACGAAAGGATCAGTGGTCGTTTTCGACGATCGGACGACTCTGTGTTCGGGGGATGGTGCGGAAGGACGCTGAGAGCTCGCGGTACTTTAAAAATTTTCGGAGCGATTGGAGTTATTCGCGATTATCTCGCAAACCAGCGCGACGACCGGGGTCGGAACCTTAATATGAATTGATCGCAATGTCGCGACACGAAAGGATCAGTGGTCGTTTTCGACGATCGGACGACTCTGTGTTCGGAGGATGGTGCGGAACGACTCTGAGAGCTCGCGATACTTTAAAAATTTTCGGAGCGATTGGAGTTATTCGCGATTATCTCGCAAACCAGCGCGACGACCGGGGTCGGAACCTTAATATGAATTGATCGCAATGTCGCGACACGCAAGGATCAGTGGTCGTTTTCGACGATCGGACGACTCTGTGTTCGGAGGATGGTGCGGAAGGACGCTGAGAGCTCGCGGTACTTTAAAAATTTTCGGAGCGATTGGAGTTATTCGCGATTATCTCGAAAACCAGCGCGACGACCGGGGTCGAAACCTTAATATGAATTGATCGCAATGACGCGACACGCAAGGATCAATGGTCGTTTTCGACGATCGGACGACTCTGTGTTCGGGGGATGGTGCGGAAGGACGCTGAGAGCTCGCGGTACTTTAAAAATTTTCGGAGCGATTGGAGTTATTCGCGATTATCTCGCAAACCAGCGCGACGACCGGGGTCGGAACCTTAATATGAATTGATCGCAATGTCGCGACACGCAAGGATCAGTGGTCGTTTTCGACGATCGGACGACTCTGTGTTCGGAGGATGGTGCGGAAGGACGCTGAGAGCTCGCGGTACTTTAAAAATTTTCGGAGCGATTGGAGTTATTCGCGATTATCTCGAAAACCAGCGCGACGACCGGGGTCGAAACCTTAATATGAATTGATCGCAATGACGCGACACGCAAGGATCAATGGTCGTTTTCGACGATCGGACGACTCTGTGTTCGGGGGATGGTGCGGAAGGACGCTGAGAGCTCGCGGTACTTTAAAAATTTTCGGAGCGATTGGAGTTATTCGCGATTATCTCGCAAACCAGCGCGACGACCGGGGTCGGAACCTTAATATGAATTGATCGCAATGTCGCGACACGAAAGGATCAGTGGTCGTTTTCGACGATCGGACGACTCTGTGTTCGGGGGATGGTGCGGAACGACTCTGAGAGCTCGCGGTACTTTAAAAATTTTCGGAGCGATTGGAGTTATTCGCGATTATCTCGCAAACCAGCGCGACGACCGGGGTCGGAACCTTAATATGAATTGATCGCAATGTCGCGACACGAAAGGATCAGTGGTCGTTTTCGACGATCGGACGACTCTGTGTTCGGAGGATGGTGCGGAAGGACGCTGAGAGCTCGCGGTACTTTAAAAATTTTCGGAGCGATTGGGGTTATTCGCGATTATCTCGTATGATATTCCTGAAGCGTGTGTACCTCTGCGCTTGTCAGGTTGCACTCCAGCGGCGTATTGCTTCGCCATCGATTTATTCAAAGAAGTTCCTGCGGCGTATTGCCCCGCCGCCGAAATGTTGCAATTTCCAGCGGCGTGTTGCTTCGCCGCCGAAATAGACTATGTGCCAGCGGCGTATTGCTTCGCCGCCGAAATGCACCATGTTCCAGCGGCGTATTGCCTCGCCGCCGAAATGCACCATGTTCCAGCGGCGTATTGCCTCGCCGCCGAAATGCACCATGTTCCAGCGGCGTGTTGCTTCGCCGCCGAAATAGACTATGTGCCAGCGGCGTGTTGCCTCGCCGCCGAAATGCACCATGTGCCAGCGGCGTGTTGCCTCGCCGCCGAAATAGACTATGTGCCAGCGGCGTGTTGCTTCGCCGCCGAAATGCACAATGTTCCAGCGGCGTATTGCTTCGCCGCCGAAATGCACCATGTTCCAGCGGCGTATTGCCTCGCCGCCGAAATGCACCATGTTCCAGCGGCGTGTTGCCTCGCCGCCGAAATAGACTATGTGCCAGCGGCGTGTTGCCTCGCCGCCGAAATGCACCATGTTCCAGCGGCGTGTTGCCGCGCCGCCGAAATGCACCATGTTCCAGCGGCGTATTGCTTCGCCGCCGGAATAGACTATGTGCCAGCGGCGTGTTGCCTCGCCGCCGAAATGCACCATGTTCCAGCGGCGTGTTGCCTCGCCGCCGAAATGCACC
>CAWVQI010000002.1:15000-17500 GCA_963932335.1 Andrena marginata
CCGGGCGGCTGGGCCGCACGAGAAGCTGGGCTGAAGAATGGAAGGAGAAGAAGAATATACACAAAACTCTTCTCTCAGATCCTTTCCTCTTTCTCTCCCTTGCTCGCTCGCAGTTTCCCATGCGCACCGCGCGTGTATATACGGCAACGCGCCACGCACATTATCTCTTTTCCCCCGTACACATCCCGGCTCATAGCAAGACCCGCGTCGACGAATCTATGTGATCGAGGATTCTCGTATATCCAGAGGTGCCATCGCACGCGATTCCAGAGAAAAAGTATATTTTATTGAACTCCTCTCTTCTTCTCTAATCGAGAGAATTACAGCAGTCACCCCTACCTCTATATTTGCGCCACGCCAAAGTGTCTTTTCGTGTCGCGCATCGTCGATGCGGGAGGAGACTCTCGCGGAACGATCACCACCGGTTTTTACTTTAACGTCCGTCCGCTATTATTAGCTTTGAGATTCCGCTATCCCTTCATCACGCCTCGAGCAGTGACAACACACTTATCTTCGCAGCAGTGGGAACCGTGGAAAAATAAGCTCTTTTCCGTGGACTGGACGACCGGTGAGACCCGCGGGTCTCGTATACGATCGACCAACAACGCGACAAAGACATGGGGCGATCGGGGAGACGCGTCTTCTTCAATTCTACGAAGGAGAGGTCTTCTTATACACCTTTCGCGGCATCGGCGCCTTTTCGATTCGTCAAAGTTCAAATTCACGCAGCCGCGCCAATGAGGATTCCAGGGTACAGAAACGTTTTAAACGACGCGTGGAGCAATATCACTCTTCTCATCGGACGTTTGGCGCAAACACTCTCTTGTGTGTCGACGGAACGTGGCCATAGGGTAGGGTGGGAATGGAATATATAGGGCGGCTAGGCGAGGACACTCGCAACTACGGGGAAATACATCGACCCGATCATGTTAACGAGTGGTTCCGCACAGAGCGCCGCCTCCTACATCTCATTCCATGTACACCACACACCACCCTTTGGATCTTCACGGCATCCCGAAGAACGAGTGTGTTTTGTGCCCTCGATGTATCGATTGACTTTTCTTCCTCTCACTTGTCAACGGACGACCCTCTTTTTAAAATCCCTGGGGCTGCGTGAACGCCAACACGATACAAATCGGCGCGCATATGCCGCGCACTCCGCCCTATCTCTCTCTCTCTCTCTCTCTCTCTCTCTCTCTCTCTCTCTCGCTCCCGCTCTTCGCGGTCTCTCTTTCTCAGGACAAATTTTTCATTTCAGGCGACGTCGGGAGCACGGTAAATGATCTCGGGGCGCGGGATGTGAAGGTGGCAAACTCTAAAACACCAGTGCGAGCGGAGAGGCCGCTGTGTGTGTGTGGTGATCCAGGGAGCGGTGCAGCACACGGGCGGTCGTTATAAAGCAACGACGCACAACGCCGTGAAAGCGGGCACGCACGCGAGTCCCTAAGCGATCATTCATCACACATTTCGCCTCTCTCTTTTTCTGGTTCTCGCACAGGAGGAGAGTACAACACACACGCTTCACGATTCTCACGCGCGAGCCGTTGCAAACGCCGACGAACATCCCAACTTTCGCTCGTACGTCGCGTATCTGGCGTGTATATTATCATCCGTCCCGACTCCGAAACGCGTTACATCTTCGGAAACGCGAGACGGCGAGGATGCGATGATGATTATGTACGCAGAACCGACGCAAGCAGTCTTTTGTATGTGATAACGACCCTCAGCCAGGCGTGGTCCAGGAATTGTATCCGTGGACCGCAATGTGCGTTCGAAATGTCGATGTTCATGTGTCCTGCAGTTCACACGTTGACGCGCAATTAGCTGCGTTCTTCATCGACCCACGAGCCAAGTGATCCACCGTTCAGGGTAATCGTGTTATTAAATATATTCGTTATTATCTTTGTGTTCTCGGTTCGGATGAAGCCGAGGCCCGTGCGCCTCCAACCAGCGCGCGAAGGAGGTCCGGGCGTCGCCAGCGTTGACGACACGGTGTCCGATTTGTCTCCAGGACGTGAAAACACCGCCGAAGCGTACCGCGGAAATACCGCGAACACGTCCGGCGGGCCGAGCGTACATATCATTTAAAAACCTTCGAGATACACGGCCGGGTACGAGAACCGTAATAATATAAACCGTGTACTCGGGGCGGGGGGCCACACCGCACGCGGCAGCATCCTCTCACGCACGCACGCTCTCTTATCGTCGGGCCGCCCCTCGAAAGCGGACGCACGGCCGGCTTCGATCGGTCCAATCTTCGGACTATCGCTATCGAAGCTTCACAGCCGGTCCCTTTTTTTCGGCTATCAGGGCGCGCGATTAAGCGAGCGATTATACTCGGGATGCACATCGACGCGATGGATGGCGGTGGCGCGAGCCGCCGCCCCCTAGGTTACCCGGATCCCCTCCGAGGAGAGTGTCAAGTCCCAGGACAATTTCGGAGTGCGCGACCAAAGACCTAGGAGAAGCGGGATGCGAGTGGAAGAAACGTCGTCGAGAG
>CAWVQI010000002.1:20000-22433 GCA_963932335.1 Andrena marginata
ATTCAGAGTCACCAAAGCAAACGATGGGACGGACGGCGAACCATCCGCCACCGATTGGTTTTGATCTAATAAAAGCGTTCCTTCCATCTCTGGTCGGAACTCTGTTTTGCATGTATTAGCTCTAGAATTACCACAGTTATCCAAGTAAATGTGGGTACGATCTAAGGAACCATAACTGATTTAATGAGCCATTCGCGGTTTCACCTTAATACGGTATGTACTGAGACATGCATGGCTTAATCTTTGAGACAAGCATATGACTACTGGCAGGATCAACCAGGGAGCTTCGCGAAGCTTTCCCTCTTATTCGAATTCACAACACACTTTCGTGTTCTTTTTCTGTTCTCATCGCGTCGTCCGCTCTTTTAGAGACGGATCGACGATGCCCCAACGTTTGATTTTATAAAACAACTTGCACATTAGCGTGCAGTTTTAGACATCATATCCTCGAATTGTTCCACTTAATTCTATCTCGGATATGTGCCTCCTCTCCTCTCTCTCTCTCATCACTTCCACACACCATCTTCATACTTCTCCAGACACCATATATATATATATATATATATATATATATATATATATATATATATATATCCTAGGATTTTCCACAGACTAACACTCCATCGGATATGATATATGTGCCTTTCTCTCCACTCTAACTTCATTATACTTCGAGACATCATATCGTTTCAATTTTTCCACTAACTAATAATATTAAACGGATATGTGCATTTTATACACTTTCACAGAAAGATCTCAGATTCATACAAAATTCATTATATTTCCCTTATAAATAAGGATGGCATCGGATGCTCGATAAAGCGCGTATCACGCGTACCGCTGCATCCATCGGGAAGCACGGAGTACACGCGCGCTAGCATCCACCGTAGAAGCACGGACCACTACACGCTGGACAAATCGACAAAGCGCGTAACATTCACGCTGGTCATGTACGTAATAGCGCGGACAAGTGCATGCTGAGCAAACGGGAAAGCGCGAATCGTGCCATGCTGGTCATAACGAGTTGGTACGTAATGTGCGCGCTAGGCATATCGATATCTGACACCTCTATGGGTTTGTATCTACTTTCTCCCTCTTTCAAAGTTCGAACTTTCAGTTCGATACTTTATATGTACCCGACGCTAGCCTTCCTTAGCGTTTTGTTAAGTTTAAATTCGTCCATCTGCGTGGATGAAGAGTTGAATGCACGAGGTCGTACAAGCATACACAGAATTGCATATGTGTCACCAACGTCACTTATGGACGCTCACCACATAAGGGCCATTCGGACTTATAGACACCGACCCGTGGTAATGCTGTGTGGAGAAATCCAAAAACGCAACACGGTAAGAACAGTCGAGACAAATTCTCGAGGAGCGGTGACTGCTTCTCAACCGAGGTCATAGAATAGCCACGCACCCAACGCTGCTCCGACCGAGACGCTCGGACCGTCGCTCTCCCTTATAGATACCGAACGGCCGGCCGGAACGCCGGCGCCGCCGTACCTTACGCACGGCCGCTTATGGGCGCAAACCGCCGCTACAACAGACCGTTCGACCGGCACGTTGGGACTTAGCCGCGGAGAGCGTCGGATACAAGAGTAAAACGACTTAACGAATTATTATAAACATTTGCCGCGAACATTAACACGATACATACTCGATCCCAAACGACATTCAAAAATAATATCTAGGGACTTTGAAAATTTTCGGAGCGATTGGAGTTATTCGCGATTATCTCGAAAACCAGCGCGACGACCGGGGTCGAAACCTTAATATGAATTGATCGCAATGTCGCGACACGCAAGGATCAGTGGTCGTTTTCGACGATCGGACGACTCTGTGTTCGGAGGATGGTGCGGAACGACTCTGAGAGCTCGCGGTACTTTAAAAATTTTCGGAGCGATTGGAGTTATTCGCGATTATCTCGCAAACCAGCGCGACGACCGGGGTCGGAACCTTAATATGAATTGATCGCAATGTCGCGACACGAAAGGATCAGTGGTCGTTTTCGACGATCGGACGACTCTGTGTTCGGGGGATGGTGCGGAAGGACGCTGAGAGCTCGCGGTACTTTAAAAATTTTCGGAGCGATTGGAGTTATTCGCGATTATCTCGCAAACCAGCGCGACGACCGGGGTCGGAACCTTAATATGAATTGATCGCAATGTCGCGACACGAAAGGATCAGTGGTCGTTTTCGACGATCGGACGACTCTGTGTTCGGAGGATGGTGCGGAACGACTCTGAGAGCTCGCGATACTTTAAAAATTTTCGGAGCGATTGGAGTTATTCGCGATTATCTCGCAAACCAGCGCGACGACCGGGGTCGGAACCTTAATATGAATTGATCGCAATGTCGCGACACGCAAGGATCAGTGGTCGTTTTCGACGATCGGACGACTCTGTGTTCGGAGGATGGTGCGGAAGGACGC
>CAWVQI010000003.1:0-5000 GCA_963932335.1 Andrena marginata
GGTACTGCGAAGCAGTGCCTCGTTTTGTTTTGATGCAAATTAAAATTGCCTTGGGCAAACCTGTATACAGAGAGAGAGGGAGAGAAAGAGAAGGAGAGAGAAGTTGAGAGGTGAGAGGTTGAAAGGCCACAGAGCGTCTTGGAGCAGCGCTCTGTTATTTGTGCCTTGGACCCGAGTTGCTCTTGCTTTTGCTTTTGCTTTTGCTTTTGCTTTTGCTTTTGCTTTTGCTTAGCGATAGCACCAGGCGTGTTGCCGTATACCAGTCATGAGCCCACATGATGGATACAATAGAGAAAGGTTGAGGGCTGCGGAGTGATGCAGTGCAACACTCCGGTATGGCCTTAAACCTGTGTTGCTTATGCTGCCGATGCACGTCGTATTGCAGTATCCAAATCAAGGCCGTTGCATGATTGGATACGAAAGAACAAGATATAAAATAGAGAACGGTTGGAAAGCTGCAGAGTGCCTAAACGCACTCTGTTTTATTTTGCTTTAAACCAAAATTGAGCTACACTGCGGTGTTACCATGCCATACAAGCGTATCCCAATCAAGGCCGTTGCGTGATTGGATACGTTTTACTTAACAAAGACAGAGAAGGGCCTATGGCCCTCAATGCTTTTGAAAAGCAATACGCCGGGAGATTCTAAGTCCCCCGGTACTGTGGGTGCCACGGGACCCCAGAAGGCAAGGTAGCACGCTGCGGGGGATAGGTGCCCGCAGCAGAAGCAGTAAGATACCGTGGAGGCGATTTCACCCCACGGTAAAGCAATATGCCGCTGGAACTTGGTGGTCCAGGGAGGCAAGCAATACGACGCCAGGGCTTGGTAACCTGTGGGTAACCAAACAGCCCTGGGTGAAGCAAGGCAAAGCAAAGCAATACGCCACTGGGACTAATGCTGCCGGTGCACGTGCACGTCGTATTGCAGTATCCAAATCAAGGCCGCTGCATGGTTGGATACGCAACAGAACAAGATATAATAGAGAACGGTTGGAAAGCTACAGAGTGCCTCAACGCACTCTGTTTATTTTGCTTTAAACCAAAATTGAGTTACGCCGCTGGAACTTGGTGGTCCAGGAAGGCAAGCAATACGACGCCAGGGCTTGGTAACCTGTGAGTAACCAAACAGCCCTGGGTGAAGCAGGGCAGGGCAAGGCAATACGCCGCTGTCTCGTGGCAAAGCAGCACGCCGCTAGGGCTTGGTTACCTGTGGTTGCGGACAATACGCTGTTGGGACTCCGAGGATACGTCCGGAAGCTGGACGAGGCCCCGCGGAGCCCGGCAGCGGTGCGAAATGCTGCTACGGGTGCCAAATAGCCGGGCGGAGCGGGGCGGAGCGGGGCAAGGCAGAGCAACACGCCGCTGGGACTCTGTAGCCCGTGACAGGAGATTTGCATCAAAGCGAATTTGCGAATTTGCACGCACCAGGCGTAAAACGTAGTACAAGACTGCATTGCAAAGAAATGCGCCGTGGGATATCAGGTCGTCCCATGGCAAAGCAACACGCCCCTGTGACATGGTAGCCCGTGATGGCGGGCAATACGCCGCTGAGACTCGGGAGCTGAAGAGACTCCACGGAGTCCGGCAGCGAGGCGAAATGTCACCGTGGGTACCATGGAAAACAAGGGCGAGGCAGGACCAACTATGCCGCTGAGCTAGTGAATAAAATCATTACTGCGGAAAAGCAACACGCCGTGGGGACACGGTAGCCGTGGCGGCAAGCAACACGCCGCCAAGACTTTGGGATTCGCCCTGTCGGCTGAGCGAGGCCCGCTGAGTCTGGCGGTGAGGCAATATGTCGCCGTGGGTGCCAACCCGCACGGGGTGAAGTAAGAGTGCGGAGTTAGGTGGGTACCAGGGACTGCGGATATGGGGGCATAAGCGAATACACAGCCTCTGTTGCCCCAAGTCACGATCAATGCCTTCACGCGGCGCTGGAAGTTGTTTACGGAATTGGTCGGGGCGACCCACGAACTTAATAAAAATCCTGTCCACAAATTCCTTATATTACCAATGTCCTAAACCTATGATCGGGCTCTCCGCTTCCTTCCTTCCCTCGCTTGACTAAAAGCGTGATAAGGAAACGGGCCTACATGCGGCCTCCGGGCCCGTTGCTTCCGAACCAGGAAGTAGTGGAACCGGGGCCGTTCCCTGCTAATAAAAATATTACACTTCCAGGAACAATCTCAAAATCATGATGGCACGCCCGAGTTCAAAATGTTCCGGAGGTAAACTCGCTCCCCATTCGGATCTCCGGGCGGGAGCTGGACTCGGGCGAGTCATCGTGGAGTGTAGGCGGAGCACACGGACCTCCAGCAACTCTCGGACGGGAAGCGTGGAAAGAATAACAGCGATGGGTGCACCCGCCGTCGAGCCGCGAAGCCGCCCGGTAACGCGCTCGACGACGCGGGAGGCCCGGTCCAAGGGCTCCGCCTGTCGGGCTGCTCCCGGGTGCGCGCCCCTTACGATCGCGCCGACGGCGGTGCAGCCCCAACAGGCTCTCGGTCTTCGTACCGTCCAAATCGAAAACGAAGGGCGAGCGAAACTGCTCAGGTGCAGGCAAAGTAGCCTGGCTGAGCAAATTGAAAATGCAGTAGCTGCACAGATAGGCACTAGCTCCGCGAGCAGTCCCGAGATCGCGATTTATGCCGCGCCCGCGAATAGGATGGCGTGTAGAAAAGCGTCATTGCTCACGCCCGTAGCGTCCAAAGTAGAGTTAGATCCCGGTCAGGTAGGACCCCACTCGGGCGATACGAATAAAGAAAGGCCTTCAAGGCACGCGACTCCATCCGCGCACGCGAACGCGACCATGGGAATCAGAGCGCTGCAACTAAATATGCAGCGCTCTGGAAAAGTAGCAGGAGAGGTTAGGCAGCTCGCAGCCAAGAAGCATCTGGATGTCCTACTTCTTCAGGAACCACATGTCAGACGCGACGGCTCGAGCTATTCAGTTGCTGGATTAGGGATACGAGCAAAGGTAGCAGCCGTGAGCTCACAAAGACCGTGGGCTGCGGTTGCCCTATGTAATGACCTGCTCGATTTAGTATTCGTCTCGCAGCTAAGTACGACCCACTGTGCATGTGCGGAAGTGCTGGCTCCCGGCTTCTCGTTCTATGTGGCTTCACTGTATTTCCAGTTTAGTGACGAGATCGAGGGGCACCTCAGGCATCTCGAGATGGTGTTTCAATCACTGAGGGGGAAGAGACTCTTAGTTTCGGTAGATGCCAACGCCCGGTCGTCACTCTGGGGCCCGCAGAGCACAGACGATAGAGGCGCCCAAATGGAAGCCCTCATACGGTCGTACGGCATAGAAGTGGTTAACAAAGTGGCTCAGCCGCCCACATATTGGACGTCAGAGGGAGAGTCGTACATTGACGTAACCCTGGCGTCCGCTCCCATGCTAAACTTCATCAGAAGCTGGAATGTGAGGCAGGACTGGGTCACGAGTGACCACAGAGCTGTGGATATCAGTCTGGGGGCCCGAAAGGCCCGTGCGGTGGAGCGGGGTCCCGCTGGCACTCGGTTTGACATCCGTCGAGCTGATTGGGAGCGGTATGCCGAAAGCCTGGCCGATCTTTCTAGATCGAGGCTCGAAGGCCTCCGGCTGGACTCCGCAGAAGACGTCCAGGAAATGGCAAGTGCGCTGACAGGTGTCATTACCGATGCCTGCGCAGCGGCTATGCCAAAAAAGCGAATATTTAGGAGGTCCAACCCATGGTGGACACAAGAGCTAACCGAGCTCAAGAAGGCTGTACACAGGCAACGACGTGAATTCCAAAAGGAGCGGGACGCGCCGGCTCGCCACCAACTCAAACTGTTATATCGCTATTCTTTGCGAAACTATAACAGGGTGGTAAAAAGGACGAAGCTCAAGAGCTGGCGACAATATGTGACGTCGAACGGGAACTCGGAGCCCTGGGGTTTCGTGTATAAACTCCAGGCGAATAAACTCCAAGTAGCGAGGGTGATTAGCACCCTCCGGCGTGGTAACGGATATACATTGAGCGCGAGTGAAACCGCCAGCTCACTTTTGGATGTTCACGTCCCCGATGACCGGGAGGAAGATGACACGCCGGCGCAGCGTGTCATAAGGGAAGGCGCGCGAGTCGCGCCTGGCACAACGGACGCTGACCCTTTCACGGAAGCGGACGTTATAGATGCCGTTAGAACTTTTAAAAACAATAAAGCGCCAGGGACAGACCTTATCGAGGTATGCGCCCTAAAGGCAGCATGTAAGGTAATCCCCGGTCAGCTTGTGCGGCTCTTCAATGGGTGCCTTCAGTGGGGTGTCTTTCCGTCAACTTGGAAGGAAGGTTCGCTTCGAATCCTTCTAAAGGGTGACGACAAAGACGAGAAGGACCCAAAATCATACCGACCAATATGTCTCCTCTCCGTCGTAGGGAAACTTCTTGAGAAGCTCCTTAAGGAGCGACTCACCCAGACGTCGTTGGCCCCGGGACGGATCTCGGGCCGACAGTTCGGGTTCATGCCCGGAAAGTCGACGGAGGACGCAGTCGTGGAGCTGCGCCGGGCGGTCGATGCTACGAAGCATAGATACGTGATTGGGCTGCTCTTCGACATCGCGGGTGCCTTCGACAACGTCTGGTGGCCCCTAGTATTAGAAAGTTTAAAGGCTCGAGACTGCCCACGAAATGTTTTCGAGGTGATTGCGAATTACTTCGACAATCGTTGGGTCAAGATCTCGATAGGTTCGATAGAGGTGTCCAAGCAAGCGACAAGAGGATGCCCGCAGGGCTCTGTTCTTGGTCCGGCTTGCTGGAACCTAATGTTTGATGGTCTCCTGAGATCCCTTCTGGACTTGGTTGAGGGAAGGTTCGTCGCGTATGCAGACGACCTTACAGTTATTGTTGGTGCAGATAATAGGCGCACACTGGAGACGAGAAGTCAACGTGTTGTTGACCACATCGTTCAGTGGTGCAAAAAGGCGAAGTTAGAGATATCGGCTCGCAAAACTGAGGCAATCGTGCTCAGAAGCGGCTG
>CAWVQI010000003.1:15000-17500 GCA_963932335.1 Andrena marginata
CCGAAATTGTCCTGGGACTTGACACTCTCCTCGGAGGGGATCCGGGTAACCTAGGGGGCGGCGGCTCGCGCCACCGCCATCCATCGCGTCGATGTGCATCCCGAGTATAATCGCTCGCTTAATCGCGCGCCCTGATAGCCGAAAAAAAGGGACCGGCTGTGAAGCTTCGATAGCGATAGTCCGAAGATTGGACCGATCGAAGCCGGCCGTGCGTCCGCTTTCGAGGGGCGGCCCGACGATAAGAGAGCGTGCGTGCGTGAGAGGATGCTGCCGCGTGCGGTGTGGCCCCCCGCCCCGAGTACACGGTTTATATTATTACGGTTCTCGTACCCGGCCGTGTATCTCGAAGGTTTTTAAATGATATGTACGCTCGGCCCGCCGGACGTGTTCGCGGTATTTCCGCGGTACGCTTCGGCGGTGTTTTCACGTCCTGGAGACAAATCGGACACCGTGTCGTCAACGCTGGCGACGCCCGGACCTCCTTCGCGCGCTGGTTGGAGGCGCACGGGCCTCGGCTTCATCCGAACCGAGAACACAAAGATAATAACGAATATATTTAATAACACGATTACCCTGAACGGTGGATCACTTGGCTCGTGGGTCGATGAAGAACGCAGCTAATTGCGCGTCAACGTGTGAACTGCAGGACACATGAACATCGACATTTCGAACGCACATTGCGGTCCACGGATACAATTCCTGGACCACGCCTGGCTGAGGGTCGTTATCACATACAAAAGACTGCTTGCGTCGGTTCTGCGTACATAATCATCATCGCATCCTCGCCGTCTCGCGTTTCCGAAGATGTAACGCGTTTCGGAGTCGGGACGGATGATAATATACACGCCAGATACGCGACGTACGAGCGAAAGTTGGGATGTTCGTCGGCGTTTGCAACGGCTCGCGCGTGAGAATCGTGAAGCGTGTGTGTTGTACTCTCCTCCTGTGCGAGAACCAGAAAAAGAGAGAGGCGAAATGTGTGATGAATGATCGCTTAGGGACTCGCGTGCGTGCCCGCTTTCACGGCGTTGTGCGTCGTTGCTTTATAACGACCGCCCGTGTGCTGCACCGCTCCCTGGATCACCACACACACACAGCGGCCTCTCCGCTCGCACTGGTGTTTTAGAGTTTGCCACCTTCACATCCCGCGCCCCGAGATCATTTACCGTGCTCCCGACGTCGCCTGAAATGAAAAATTTGTCCTGAGAAAGAGAGACCGCGAAGAGCGGGAGCAGAGAGAGAGAGAGAGAGAGAGAGAGAGAGAGAGAGAGAGTAGGGCGGAGTGCGCGGCATATGCGCGCCGATTTGTATCGTGTTGGCGTTCACGCAGCCCCAGGGATTTTAAAAAGAGGGTCGTCCGTTGACAAGTGAGAGGAAGAAAAGTCAATCGATACATCGAGGGCACAAAACACACTCGTTCTTCGGGATGCCGTGAAGATCCAAAGGGTGGTGTGTGGTGTACATGGAATGAGATGTAGGAGGCGGCGCTCTGTGCGGAACCACTCGTTAACATGATCGGGTCGATGTATTTCCCCGTAGTTGCGAGTGTCCTCGCCTAGCCGCCCTATATATTCCATTCCCACCCTACCCTATGGCCACGTTCCGTCGACACACAAGAGAGTGTTTGCGCCAAACGTCCGATGAGAAGAGTGATATTGCTCCACGCGTCGTTTAAAACGTTTCTGTACCCTGGAATCCTCATTGGCGCGGCTGCGTGAATTTGAACTTTGACGAATCGAAAAGGCGCCGATGCCGCGAAAGGTGTATAAGAAGACCTCTCCTTCGTAGAATTGAAGAAGACGCGTCTCCCCGATCGCCCCATGTCTTTGTCGCGTTGTTGGTCGATCGTATACGAGACCCGCGGGTCTCACCGGTCGTCCAGTCCACGGAAAAGAGCTTATTTTTCCACGGTTCCCACTGCTGCGAAGATAAGTGTGTTGTCACTGCTCGAGGCGTGATGAAGGGATAGCGGAATCTCAAAGCTAATAATAGCGGACGGACGTTAAAGTAAAAACCGGTGGTGATCGTTCCGCGAGAGTCTCCTCCCGCATCGACGATGCGCGACACGAAAAGACACTTTGGCGTGGCGCAAATATAGAGGTAGGGGTGACTGCTGTAATTCTCTCGATTAGAGAAGAAGAGAGGAGTTCAATAAAATATACTTTTTCTCTGGAATCGCGTGCGATGGCACCTCTGGATATACGAGAATCCTCGATCACATAGATTCGTCGACGCGGGTCTTGCTATGAGCCGGGATGTGTACGGGGGAAAAGAGATAATGTGCGTGGCGCGTTGCCGTATATACACGCGCGGTGCGCATGGGAAACTGCGAGCGAGCAAGGGAGAGAAAGAGGAAAGGATCTGAGAGAAGAGTTTTGTGTATATTCTTCTTCTCCTTCCATTCTTCAGCCCAGCTTCTCGTGCGGCCCAGCCGCCCGGCGTCGCGGTGTCAACGCGCAATATACGCGCACTCTCCTCTACCCTCCGTACCCCCGCCGGT
>CAWVQI010000003.1:20000-25000 GCA_963932335.1 Andrena marginata
AAGAGCCTCTAGTCGATAGATTAATGTAGGTAAGGGAAGTCGGCAAATTGGATCCGTAACTTCGGAATAAGGATTGGCTCTGAGGAGCGGGGCGTGTCGGGCTTGGTTGGGAAACGGGTTTGGTTGACGAGCCGGGCCTGGGTGAGGTGAACGGTCGGGATTTCGGTCTCGCATCCGGGATCCGAGCTCGGTCCCGTGCCATCGCCTCCCGCGGATCTTCCTTGCTGCGAGGCTTCCGTGTCGGTTTCACCGTCGTGGTCGTCCTCTTCGGCCGCCATTCAACGCTCAGCTCAGAACTGGCACGGACTAGGGGAATCCGACTGTCTAATTAAAACAAAGCATTGCGATGGCCCCCGAGGGTGTTGACGCAATGTGATTTCTGCCCAGTGCTCTGAATGTCAACGTGAAGAAATTCAAAAAAGCGCGGGTAAACGGCGGGAGTAACTATGACTCTCTTAAGGTAGCCAAATGCCTCGTCATCTAATTAGTGACGCGCATGAATGGATTAACGAGATTCCCTCTGTCCCTATCTACTTCCCTCAGGGGCTGCGGCATGTCGTTGAGACATGCTGACAGTACGGGGAGTAGCGACCCCGAGGGCCCGAGCTCACCGTAAACCCCCGTCGTCGCGACGACCCATTGAGACTCGTCTCGGTGGTATGTGGCATCGGGGGAACGGGGGCCCTGCCTTAACCGGCCGGGCCGCGAGGAGATAAACCTCTCTAAAAAATCCCTAAACCCCAAGCTATGGTGCGTGGCGAAGGGGCTCGCGTCTGACTTGCGCAGACGCGTGGCCGGTGGGTGCACCGGCCGTTAGCGACCAAGGTCGAGATACCTGGCGCCCTCTCGATCTTGCGGACATGTGTATATATACACAAGTTCGCAGCCTTACCCCCTCATAGGTGGCTCTGAAGGGGGTGGACCTTAATTCCACCATACTCGTGGGATGAATTATGAGTGCTGAAAATATAAAACAAATAAAATCAAAAATACCAAAAACCCAAAAAAAAAAAAAGAATGAAGAGGGAGAGGAATTGTTAGAAGTTTTGATGGATGAACCATCAACTAGTTATCGTTCCCGTCCTAGTCGTGGAAGCTCAATATCGTCTCAAGTATCTTCTCAAATAGAAGAAATTGTTACCAATCCGAGACGCGAGCATATCAAACGGAAAAGAACATCCGATGAAGGAAAAGAATCTACGGAAGAGATATGCGAAGCTAGCGTTTTTGACGATGTTAGGAAAGAAAGAAATATGCTAGAAGAATTTCTATTTAATGAAGCGAACAAAGTTACTAAAGTGGCAATAAAGTTTATATTAGACAGATGGAAAATAATTGAAAACAAATTGCAGGATGAAATTCTAGAAAATGAGAAATTAAAAATAAAACTTGCTTACCAACGCGATGCTCCTGATAGTACTCGAAGTTTTGCACAGATTCTGGCCTCTGGTCCATCGTCACATTGGCAGGGTATGACACAGGTTTCTGAAAGAAATAAAACAAAAAGGGAGAATTATGAGGTACTGTTGATAAGACCTGAAAAAGAAGATGATGAACGAAGCAATGATGATATAAGAATGGATGTTACCAGGAGCTTGAATAACATAAGAGGACAACTAAAAGTAAAAGGTATAAGACAAATGAGAAATAAGGGTATAGTGATTGAAGTTAAGGATAGAAAAGATGTAGAACTTATAAATGAAGCAAAACTAGAAAAAATAGGATTAAAAATAGATAAACCAAAAAAGTTAAGCCCGTCTGTAATTATATACGATGTTGAAAAAGATTACAAAGCGGAAGACTTGAAAGAGGACTTGATAAAAAAGAATATTGATATAAACAACGAGAAGGAACTAAATGAAATTAGAAGTGGTATCTTATTCAGACACTGCTTCAAATCTAAAGAAAACAAAGTTAACTGGATTGTTCAGGTTCCTGGACGGTTTCTGGCAAATCTTGTGGACAAAGGAAGAGTTTTTATGCTTTGGAGAGTTTACCGAGTTAAAGAGTATCTCAATATAATAAGATGTTTTAAATGTCATGCATATGGACACTTCGCAAAGTTTTGCAGTGCGCCAGATCAGCTATGCGAAACGTGCGGTTCTAAAGATCATTTGAGAATGAACTGCGATAAAAAGGAGACTCCTCGATGTGCGAACTGTGTGCGTTTTAAAAGAAGAGATGTTAATCATGATGTAAGGAATAAATCCTGTCCAGAATATATAAAACACTTGGAAATATACCGTAATAAATTAGAATGCGGATAAAAATTGGACAAATTAATGCTCAGAGATCAGTGGCTGCAGCAGCAGATTTGGAAATGAAAATTCAAGAACATAATTTTGATATTCTGTGTGTTCAGGAGCCTTATACATGTAAAGGGCTGGCGAGAGGGTACACCTCCCCCAGCTTGAAATTAATCCAACCTAATGTGATAAACCCTTGGGTAGCTGCAGCCATTTCAAATAATAAAAATATAGATATATTTCAGTATACTTTTGAAGAATCTGAACATATAATGTGTTTCCAGGTGTTTACAAAAAAAGACAGTTTTTATATTATCAATGTTTATTGTCAATGTTCACACCCAATTGAGCAATTTCTCAGGAAGATTGAAAATATAATGTTCAAGCTGAATGGTAAGAAAATAATAATAACAATGGATTCAAATGCAAAATCTGAAGTCTGGTTTTCTGAAGCTACTGATGAAAGAGGTAAAATGGTAGAGGAGTTCCTGGCAGCTAACGACATGTACTGCATTAATGAGCCAAATAATCCATACACTTTCTCCAGCATTAACGGCGAGTCGAACATAGACGTTACTTTTGTTTCGAGAAATATGTTAAGCAAGATATCGAATTGGAGGGTAACAACAATATGCCCAGTCAGCGACCATAATTTAATACAATTTGATATAGAGTTTGAAGTTCCAAGACAAGAAAAATGGTATAAACAGGAAACGTATAATTTGAGAAAAGCTGACTGGACTAGTTTTGAGAAATTATCAATAGAGAAATTCAACGAGAATTTGATAAATTTAATAAAGGAAAAGCCACCTCATGAAGCAGTTGACTTGCTTAATGAAACTCTTCGAGAGATTTGTGACGGTTCAATACCGATAAGAAGAACAAAAAGCGGGGCTGTTCCATGGTGGAGCGATCAGTTGTTAACATTGCGTACGGAAGCAAATTTACGTAAAGGAGAGTTGGCAAGAGCTCGAAGGTTACGACAGATAGATCTTATAGAAGAAGCTAAACGAAAATATAAAAATGCAAGGAATAAATATGTAGCAGAAACGAAAAGAAGCAAAAAAGGAACGTGGCATAATTTTGTTTCGACGGAAGGAAATAAAGATCCATGGAGTATTGTATATAAAATTGCTCGAGAGAAATTTAATAAACCAGACTGTGTGTGCTCTCTTGCTCTTTCTAATGGAGAATTTACGGCAAATTGGAATGAGACAATGAACAAATTGATGGATAAATGTGTACCGGAAGATGATAGATTGAAAGAAACGGATGCTCATAAAAGAATAAGAGATGAAAATAGCAGATATAAAAGTTTGGATGTTGAAGAAGATATTACAATAGGCGAAATTGATATCGCCATACGTAGGACAAAAAATAAGAAAGCGCCGGGCTTTGATGGTTTCACCTCAGAAATAATAAAAGCACTCTGGAAGAGTAGTCCGATGGTCATTTATAACCTCTTTAATAATTGTTTGCGTAGCAATAGCTTCCCCCAAAAGTGGAAAGTGGCATCACTGAAAATAATTTTAAAAGATAGAACTAAAGATAGAACGAAACTTAACTCTTACCGACCTATAGCACTCTTGCCCGTTTTAGGAAAAATTTATGAGAGAGTGATAGTTAACCGTTTAGAAATAAAATATATAGAAAAAGGAATGCAGAGTCAGCGACAGTTTGGATTTAGGTCAGGCAAGTCAACTGAAGATGCAGTTAATAAGCTCAAGAAAGGCATATTCCTTACAGAAAAGAAATTGGTAGTAACACTTTTTATAGATATTGAGGGTGCCTTTGATAATCTCTGGTGGCCAACAATTAAGAGAAGGCTTGCTGATGCTCAGTGCAGCAGCAATCTATTAAAGATAGTTGGCAGTTATTTTAGAAATAGAGAAATGATTGTTAAAAGTAGAAATGAAAAAATAAGGAGAAAGATGAAGAAAGGCTGCCCTCAAGGCTCAGTTATTGGCCCTATGGCCTGGAATTGGTGCATGGATGCACTTTTGAACCAAATTGAGCACAGTGAAGATGAAGACGAAATTGAAGTTATAGCTTATGCGGACGATTTAGCAGTTTTGATAAAAGGAAATTCGAGAAGAGAAATAGAGACACGCGCGAGGAGATTAATTGAAACTATTGAAGACTGGTGCTCACTACACAAGCTAAAGATATCTACATCCAAGACAGTAGCAATGCTGATGAAGGGCAAGTTGAGTCGAGATAGAATGCCAATTATAAAAGTAAATGATGTAAACGTCAAGTACAAAACAGAAACTAGATATTTAGGGATTATTATAGATGAAAAAATGAACTTTATTGCCCATGCAAAATACCTAAGAGATAAATTAACAAAATTTATAATGTCAATAAGGAGAATAGCTAAAGAGCAATGGGGATTGAAAACCCATATATTAAAAATTTTATACAAAGCAGTGGCCTTACCAATCGCTTGCTATGGGGCGTCCGTTTGGTTTGAGAAGGTGGAGCACACATTGGTAAAAAGACATTTGTTGGCTGCGCAGAGAGTGCTCCTCTTGGCCCTAACAAGGTCATGTAGAACGACAGCAACAGTTGCCCTGCAAATAATAAGTGGCATGAAGCCGCTAGATTTGGAAATTGTAGAACGAGGCATTACCTACCGTATTAAACATAATTTGACGACAAATTGGAAAAATTATAGTTTCAGAGAAAAAGAATCGATCACAGAAATAAACATAGACGAGGAGACAGAAAAATTAAGAACAGAAATTGAAAGGA
>CAWVQI010000003.1:35000-37500 GCA_963932335.1 Andrena marginata
CGGCTTCATCCGAACCGAGAACACAAAGATAATAACGAATATATTTAATAACACGATTACCCTGAACGGTGGATCACTTGGCTCGTGGGTCGATGAAGAACGCAGCTAATTGCGCGTCAACGTGTGAACTGCAGGACACATGAACATCGACATTTCGAACGCACATTGCGGTCCACGGATACAATTCCTGGACCACGCCTGGCTGAGGGTCGTTATCACATACAAAAGACTGCTTGCGTCGGTTCTGCGTACATAATCATCATCGCATCCTCGCCGTCTCGCGTTTCCGAAGATGTAACGCGTTTCGGAGTCGGGACGGATGATAATATACACGCCAGATACGCGACGTACGAGCGAAAGTTGGGATGTTCGTCGGCGTTTGCAACGGCTCGCGCGTGAGAATCGTGAAGCGTGTGTGTTGTACTCTCCTCCTGTGCGAGAACCAGAAAAAGAGAGAGGCGAAATGTGTGATGAATGATCGCTTAGGGACTCGCGTGCGTGCCCGCTTTCACGGCGTTGTGCGTCGTTGCTTTATAACGACCGCCCGTGTGCTGCACCGCTCCCTGGATCACCACACACACACAGCGGCCTCTCCGCTCGCACTGGTGTTTTAGAGTTTGCCACCTTCACATCCCGCGCCCCGAGATCATTTACCGTGCTCCCGACGTCGCCTGAAATGAAAAATTTGTCCTGAGAAAGAGAGACCGCGAAGAGCGGGAGCGAGAGAGAGAGAGAGAGAGAGAGAGAGAGAGAGAGAGAGAGATAGGGCGGAGTGCGCGGCATATGCGCGCCGATTTGTATCGTGTTGGCGTTCACGCAGCCCCAGGGATTTTAAAAAGAGGGTCGTCCGTTGACAAGTGAGAGGAAGAAAAGTCAATCGATACATCGAGGGCACAAAACACACTCGTTCTTCGGGATGCCGTGAAGATCCAAAGGGTGGTGTGTGGTGTACATGGAATGAGATGTAGGAGGCGGCGCTCTGTGCGGAACCACTCGTTAACATGATCGGGTCGATGTATTTCCCCGTAGTTGCGAGTGTCCTCGCCTAGCCGCCCTATATATTCCATTCCCACCCTACCCTATGGCCACGTTCCGTCGACACACAAGAGAGTGTTTGCGCCAAACGTCCGATGAGAAGAGTGATATTGCTCCACGCGTCGTTTAAAACGTTTCTGTACCCTGGAATCCTCATTGGCGCGGCTGCGTGAATTTGAACTTTGACGAATCGAAAAGGCGCCGATGCCGCGAAAGGTGTATAAGAAGACCTCTCCTTCGTAGAATTGAAGAAGACGCGTCTCCCCGATCGCCCCATGTCTTTGTCGCGTTGTTGGTCGATCGTATACGAGACCCGCGGGTCTCACCGGTCGTCCAGTCCACGGAAAAGAGCTTATTTTTCCACGGTTCCCACTGCTGCGAAGATAAGTGTGTTGTCACTGCTCGAGGCGTGATGAAGGGATAGCGGAATCTCAAAGCTAATAATAGCGGACGGACGTTAAAGTAAAAACCGGTGGTGATCGTTCCGCGAGAGTCTCCTCCCGCATCGACGATGCGCGACACGAAAAGACACTTTGGCGTGGCGCAAATATAGAGGTAGGGGTGACTGCTGTAATTCTCTCGATTAGAGAAGAAGAGAGGAGTTCAATAAAATATACTTTTTCTCTGGAATCGCGTGCGATGGCACCTCTGGATATACGAGAATCCTCGATCACATAGATTCGTCGACGCGGGTCTTGCTATGAGCCGGGATGTGTACGGGGGAAAAGAGATAATGTGCGTGGCGCGTTGCCGTATATACACGCGCGGTGCGCATGGGAAACTGCGAGCGAGCAAGGGAGAGAAAGAGGAAAGGATCTGAGAGAAGAGTTTTGTGTATATTCTTCTTCTCCTTCCATTCTTCAGCCCAGCTTCTCGTGCGGCCCAGCCGCCCGGCGTCGCGGTGTCAACGCGCAATATACGCGCACTCTCCTCTACCCTCCGTACCCCCGCCGGTGTAGACCCGTTCGAGGGGGATATAAAATATATCCAAAAGAGGGAGCACGATTTATAATACCGGAGGCACGCGCGCCCGGTTCTCCAAAATATACCTTCTCTCTCTACTTCGCTCGCGGTCTCTGCTCTTTTTCTCCGGTGGCAGATAATTATTTATATATGTATATATATATATATAAATAATAATAATAATGATTGACGACCTCAGAGTAGGCGAGATTACCCGCTGAATTTAAGCATATTACTAAGCGGAGGAAAAGAAACTAACAAGGATTTCCTTAGTAGCGGCGAGCGAACAGGAATTAGCCCAGCACTGAATCCCGCGGTTCCGCCGCAGGGAATTGTAGTGTTCAGGAGGATCCGTTTATCCCGTGACGTCGCACCGCGTCCAAGTCCATCTTGAATGGGGCCACTTACCCGGAGAGGGTGCCAGGCCCGTAGCGACCGGTACGCGTTTCGGGAGGATCTCTCCATAGAGTCGGGTTGCTTGAGAGTGCAACCCTAAGTGGGT
>CAWVQI010000003.1:42500-44961 GCA_963932335.1 Andrena marginata
CCGCTGGCACATAGTCTATTTCGGCGGCGAAGCAACACGCCGCTGGAAATTGCAACATTTCGGCGGCGGGGCAATACGCCGCAGGAACTTCTTTGAATAAATCGATGGCGAAGCAATACGCCGCTGGAGTGCAACCTGACAAGCGCAGAGGTACACACGCTTCAGGAATATCATACGAGATAATCGCGAATAACCCCAATCGCTCCGAAAATTTTTAAAGTACCGCGAGCTCTCAGCGTCCTTCCGCACCATCCTCCGAACACAGAGTCGTCCGATCGTCGAAAACGACCACTGATCCTTTCGTGTCGCGACATTGCGATCAATTCATATTAAGGTTCCGACCCCGGTCGTCGCGCTGGTTTGCGAGATAATCGCGAATAACTCCAATCGCTCCGAAAATTTTTAAAGTACCGCGAGCTCTCAGAGTCGTTCCGCACCATCCCCCGAACACAGAGTCGTCCGATCGTCGAAAACGACCACTGATCCTTTCGTGTCGCGACATTGCGATCAATTCATATTAAGGTTCCGACCCCGGTCGTCGCGCTGGTTTGCGAGATAATCGCGAATAACTCCAATCGCTCCGAAAATTTTTAAAGTACCGCGAGCTCTCAGCGTCCTTCCGCACCATCCCCCGAACACAGAGTCGTCCGATCGTCGAAAACGACCATTGATCCTTGCGTGTCGCGTCATTGCGATCAATTCATATTAAGGTTTCGACCCCGGTCGTCGCGCTGGTTTTCGAGATAATCGCGAATAACTCCAATCGCTCCGAAAATTTTTAAAGTACCGCGAGCTCTCAGCGTCCTTCCGCACCATCCTCCGAACACAGAGTCGTCCGATCGTCGAAAACGACCACTGATCCTTGCGTGTCGCGACATTGCGATCAATTCATATTAAGGTTCCGACCCCGGTCGTCGCGCTGGTTTGCGAGATAATCGCGAATAACTCCAATCGCTCCGAAAATTTTTAAAGTACCGCGAGCTCTCAGCGTCCTTCCGCACCATCCCCCGAACACAGAGTCGTCCGATCGTCGAAAACGACCATTGATCCTTGCGTGTCGCGTCATTGCGATCAATTCATATTAAGGTTTCGACCCCGGTCGTCGCGCTGGTTTTCGAGATAATCGCGAATAACTCCAATCGCTCCGAAAATTTTTAAAGTACCGCGAGCTCTCAGCGTCCTTCCGCACCATCCTCCGAACACAGAGTCGTCCGATCGTCGAAAACGACCACTGATCCTTGCGTGTCGCGACATTGCGATCAATTCATATTAAGGTTCCGACCCCGGTCGTCGCGCTGGTTTGCGAGATAATCGCGAATAACTCCAATCGCTCCGAAAATTTTTAAAGTATCGCGAGCTCTCAGAGTCGTTCCGCACCATCCTCCGAACACAGAGTCGTCCGATCGTCGAAAACGACCACTGATCCTTTCGTGTCGCGACATTGCGATCAATTCATATTAAGGTTCCGACCCCGGTCGTCGCGCTGGTTTGCGAGATAATCGCGAATAACTCCAATCGCTCCGAAAATTTTTAAAGTACCGCGAGCTCTCAGCGTCCTTCCGCACCATCCCCCGAACACAGAGTCGTCCGATCGTCGAAAACGACCACTGATCCTTTCGTGTCGCGACATTGCGATCAATTCATATTAAGGTTCCGACCCCGGTCGTCGCGCTGGTTTGCGAGATAATCGCGAATAACTCCAATCGCTCCGAAAATTTTTAAAGTACCGCGAGCTCTCAGAGTCGTTCCGCACCATCCTCCGAACACAGAGTCGTCCGATCGTCGAAAACGACCACTGATCCTTGCGTGTCGCGACATTGCGATCAATTCATATTAAGGTTTCGACCCCGGTCGTCGCGCTGGTTTTCGAGATAATCGCGAATAACTCCAATCGCTCCGAAAATTTTCAAAGTCCCTAGATATTATTTTTGAATGTCGTTTGGGATCGAGTATGTATCGTGTTAATGTTCGCGGCAAATGTTTATAATAATTCGTTAAGTCGTTTTACTCTTGTATCCGACGCTCTCCGCGGCTAAGTCCCAACGTGCCGGTCGAACGGTCTGTTGTAGCGGCGGTTTGCGCCCATAAGCGGCCGTGCGTAAGGTACGGCGGCGCCGGCGTTCCGGCCGGCCGTTCGGTATCTATAAGGGAGAGCGACGGTCCGAGCGTCTCGGTCGGAGCAGCGTTGGGTGCGTGGCTATTCTATGACCTCGGTTGAGAAGCAGTCACCGCTCCTCGAGAATTTGTCTCGACTGTTCTTACCGTGTTGCGTTTTTGGATTTCTCCACACAGCATTACCACGGGTCGGTGTCTATAAGTCCGAATGGCCCTTATGTGGTGAGCGTCCATAAGTGACGTTGGTGACACATATGCAATTCTGTGTATGCTTGTACGACCTCGTGCATTCAACTCTTCATCCACGCAGATGGACGAATTTAAACTTAACAAAACGCTAAGGAAG
>CAWVQI010000004.1:0-5000 GCA_963932335.1 Andrena marginata
CTTAACTCTGCGTTTGGTTCATCCCACAGCGCCAGTTCTGCTTACCAAAATTGGCCCACTTGGCACTCTGATTCAATATAATCTCGTGGCTTCATGATCCAAGCAAGCCAGAGATCTCACCCATTTAAAGTTTGAGAATAGGTTGAGGTCGTTTCGGCCCCAAGGCCTCTAATCATTCGCTTTACCAGATGAAACTCGCACACGTTCGCGTAGGAACGAGCGAGTGCCAGCTATCCTGAGGGAAACTTCGGAGGGAACCAGCTACTAGATGGTTCGATTAGTCTTTCGCCCCTATACCCAGTTCCGACGATCGATTTGCACGTCAGAATCGCTACGGACCTCCATCAGGGTTTCCCCTGACTTCGTCCTGACCAGGCATAGTTCACCATCTTTCGGGTCCCAACGTGTACGCTCTAGGTGCGCCTCTTCTCGCAATGAGAACGAGACGCCCCGGGAGTGCGAGGCCGCATCGTAACGCGGCCGATCCTCCCTCGGTCGACGCGAAGGTCGACCTCCACTTTCATTCCGCCTTTAGGTTTCTTTCTCCCAATGACTCGCGCACATGTTAGACTCCTTGGTCCGTGTTTCAAGACGGGTCCTGAGAGTACCCAAAGCAGTAGCGTCGCCGACCGGTAATTCGAAGCTTGGCCCAAGTCCAAGGACACCGCCTGCTAACAGCTAGCCAGGCCCGGGGACGGCACCAGGTCCGTGCCTCCGGGTAAGAACTGACCGGGCTTGCGGCGGGCCTGACGCACACACATTCGAAAATGGATTTGGTTGCGGCCCGATACCGTCTCAGAGTACCGTCGCGCAGCCGGCCGGGCGGCCGAGGGTCTGTCGCGTGCTCTGGGAGCAACGAAACAGGCAACCGCTCGGGCCGTAGACCGACACGCAACGGGTCGCGACGTTCTACTAGGGGAGAAGTGCACGACTACGTGGCCGGAACATTCGCCGCCGGTGGTGTACCCTCGCTAATGGAACCACGAAGGTCCCACCCGGAGCATCGCGCACCGTCGGGAGCCAGCCTCGTCGACGATGAATCTCCCCATTCGATCTTTTGGGTTTCTCAGGTTTACCCCTGAACGGTTTCACGTACTCTTGAACTCTCTCTTCAAAGTTCTTTTCAACTTTCCCTCACGGTACTTGTTCGCTATCGGTCTCGTGGTTGTATTTAGCCTTAGATGGAGTTTACCACCCACTTAGGGTTGCACTCTCAAGCAACCCGACTCTATGGAGAGATCCTCCCGAAACGCGTACCGGTCGCTACGGGCCTGGCACCCTCTCCGGGTAAGTGGCCCCATTCAAGATGGACTTGGACGCGGTGCGACGTCACGGGATAAACGGATCCTCCTGAACACTACAATTCCCTGCGGCGGAACCGCGGGATTCAGTGCTGGGCTAATTCCTGTTCGCTCGCCGCTACTAAGGAAATCCTTGTTAGTTTCTTTTCCTCCGCTTAGTAATATGCTTAAATTCAGCGGGTAATCTCGCCTACTCTGAGGTCGTCAATCATTATTATTATTATTTATATATATATATATACATATATAAATAATTATCTGCCACCGGAGAAAAAGAGCAGAGACCGCGAGCGAAGTAGAGAGAGAAGGTATATTTTGGAGAACCGGGCGCGCGTGCCTCCGGTATTATAAATCGTGCTCCCTCTTTTGGATATATTTTATATCCCCCTCGAACGGGTCTACACCGGCGGGGGTACGGAGGGTAGAGGAGAGTGCGCGTATATTGCGCGTTGACACCGCGACGCCGGGCGGCTGGGCCGCACGAGAAGCTGGGCTGAAGAATGGAAGGAGAAGAAGAATATACACAAAACTCTTCTCTCAGATCCTTTCCTCTTTCTCTCCCTTGCTCGCTCGCAGTTTCCCATGCGCACCGCGCGTGTATATACGGCAACGCGCCACGCACATTATCTCTTTTCCCCCGTACACATCCCGGCTCATAGCAAGACCCGCGTCGACGAATCTATGTGATCGAGGATTCTCGTATATCCAGAGGTGCCATCGCACGCGATTCCAGAGAAAAAGTATATTTTATTGAACTCCTCTCTTCTTCTCTAATCGAGAGAATTACAGCAGTCACCCCTACCTCTATATTTGCGCCACGCCAAAGTGTCTTTTCGTGTCGCGCATCGTCGATGCGGGAGGAGACTCTCGCGGAACGATCACCACCGGTTTTTACTTTAACGTCCGTCCGCTATTATTAGCTTTGAGATTCCGCTATCCCTTCATCACGCCTCGAGCAGTGACAACACACTTATCTTCGCAGCAGTGGGAACCGTGGAAAAATAAGCTCTTTTCCGTGGACTGGACGACCGGTGAGACCCGCGGGTCTCGTATACGATCGACCAACAACGCGACAAAGACATGGGGCGATCGGGGAGACGCGTCTTCTTCAATTCTACGAAGGAGAGGTCTTCTTATACACCTTTCGCGGCATCGGCGCCTTTTCGATTCGTCAAAGTTCAAATTCACGCAGCCGCGCCAATGAGGATTCCAGGGTACAGAAACGTTTTAAACGACGCGTGGAGCAATATCACTCTTCTCATCGGACGTTTGGCGCAAACACTCTTGTGTGTCGACGGAACGTGGCCATAGGGTAGGGTGGGAATGGAATATATAGGGCGGCTAGGCGAGGACACTCGCAACTACGGGGAAATACATCGACCCGATCATGTTAACGAGTGGTTCCGCACAGAGCGCCGCCTCCTACATCTCATTCCATGTACACCACACACCACCCTTTGGATCTTCACGGCATCCCGAAGAACGAGTGTGTTTTGTGCCCTCGATGTATCGATTGACTTTTCTTCCTCTCACTTGTCAACGGACGACCCTCTTTTTAAAATCCCTGGGGCTGCGTGAACGCCAACACGATACAAATCGGCGCGCATATGCCGCGCACTCCGCCCTATCTCTCTCTCTCTCTCTCTCTCTCTCTCTCTCTCTCTCTCTCGCTCCCGCTCTTCGCGGTCTCTCTTTCTCAGGACAAATTTTTCATTTCAGGCGACGTCGGGAGCACGGTAAATGATCTCGGGGCGCGGGATGTGAAGGTGGCAAACTCTAAAACACCAGTGCGAGCGGAGAGGCCGCTGTGTGTGTGTGGTGATCCAGGGAGCGGTGCAGCACACGGGCGGTCGTTATAAAGCAACGACGCACAACGCCGTGAAAGCGGGCACGCACGCGAGTCCCTAAGCGATCATTCATCACACATTTCGCCTCTCTCTTTTTCTGGTTCTCGCACAGGAGGAGAGTACAACACACACGCTTCACGATTCTCACGCGCGAGCCGTTGCAAACGCCGACGAACATCCCAACTTTCGCTCGTACGTCGCGTATCTGGCGTGTATATTATCATCCGTCCCGACTCCGAAACGCGTTACATCTTCGGAAACGCGAGACGGCGAGGATGCGATGATGATTATGTACGCAGAACCGACGCAAGCAGTCTTTTGTATGTGATAACGACCCTCAGCCAGGCGTGGTCCAGGAATTGTATCCGTGGACCGCAATGTGCGTTCGAAATGTCGATGTTCATGTGTCCTGCAGTTCACACGTTGACGCGCAATTAGCTGCGTTCTTCATCGACCCACGAGCCAAGTGATCCACCGTTCAGGGTAATCGTGTTATTAAATATATTCGTTATTATCTTTGTGTTCTCGGTTCGGATGAAGCCGAGGCCCGTGCGCCTCCAACCAGCGCGCGAAGGAGGTCCGGGCGTCGCCAGCGTTGACGACACGGTGTCCGATTTGTCTCCAGGACGTGAAAACACCGCCGAAGCGTACCGCGGAAATACCGCGAACACGTCCGGCGGGCCGAGCGTACATATCATTTAAAAACCTTCGAGATACACGGCCGGGTACGAGAACCGTAATAATATAAACCGTGTACTCGGGGCGGGGGGCCACACCGCACGCGGCAGCATCCTCTCACGCACGCACGCTCTCTTATCGTCGGGCCGCCCCTCGAAAGCGGACGCACGGCCGGCTTCGATCGGTCCAATCTTCGGACTATCGCTATCGAAGCTTCACAGCCGGTCCCTTTTTTTCGGCTATCAGGGCGCGCGATTAAGCGAGCGATTATACTCGGGATGCACATCGACGCGATGGATGGCGGTGGCGCGAGCCGCCGCCCCCTAGGTTACCCGGATCCCCTCCGAGGAGAGTGTCAAGTCCCAGGACAATTTCGGAGTGCGCGACCAAAGACCTAGGAGAAGCGGGATGCGAGTGGAAGAAACGTCGTCGAGAGTCGGAGGAGAGGAACGTCGCGAGAAGCCGAGGCTTCGAGGGCGGCTCGTTCCTGCTCTCATTCTATTATTCTCGCGCGTTTAACTTAACCCACTCGGAGCGCTTGTTATGCGTTTTCTTTCGTCCCTGTCTTGGGTCGCGACTGACTCCTTTTTCTCGGTACGAGCTTCTAAACACACGCTCGCGCAGACACCACGCACAGACACCGGGGCGGGGGCCGGTATCGCGGTATAATAACCGGCAACGCGCCTCCGATACGAGGTGAACGCGAATCGACGAGGCGGCGGGTTACCGCAGAGGACGATCGCTACGACGGGTCTAGTTATTCCCGATCCCGTTAACGACGCCCTCTCGAAAGAACCTCGCGCTAGCGCACTCGTGATTGCGTTCGTATTATTTATCGTCCCGGTCACAAAGACGGTTGGCGGCCTCTTCTCTCTCTCCCTCCCCCCTCCCCCCCTGGTGACTGGCGGTCTGGCGGCGGTTTGGCTCTTTGCGCTTCACCGATGGCAGCGGACGGGAGCGTCGCGGTGAGAAACCAGGTTCTCCGTCTGCAGCGACCTCCGACACGTAAGCCGTGCCAACGGCGTTGCTAAAATGCTTTTCGCATTTAGCTTTTGGTATCTGTTCGTAAATGCTGTCGCATTTAGTTTTTGGTATCTGTGTTCGTAAATGCTTTCGCATTTAGTTTTTGGTATCCGTTCTCGTAAATGCATTCGCATTTAAGTCTTTGGTATCT
>CAWVQI010000004.1:7500-10000 GCA_963932335.1 Andrena marginata
CACTTTCACAGAAAGATCTCAGATTCATACAAAATTCATTATATTTCCCTTATAAATAAGGATGGCATCGGATGCTCGATAAAGCGCGTATCACGCGTACCGCTGCATCCATCGGGAAGCACGGAGTACACGCGCGCTAGCATCCACCGTAGAAGCACGGACCACTACACGCTGGACAAATCGACAAAGCGCGTAACATTCACGCTGGTCATGTACGTAATAGCGCGGACAAGTGCATGCTGAGCAAACGGGAAAGCGCGAATCGTGCCATGCTGGTCATAACGAGTTGGTACGTAATGTGCGCGCTAGGCATATCGATATCTGACACCTCTATGGGTTTGTATCTACTTTCTCCCTCTTTCAAAGTTCGAACTTTCAGTTCGATACTTTATATGTACCCGACGCTAGCCTTCCTTAGCGTTTTGTTAAGTTTAAATTCGTCCATCTGCGTGGATGAAGAGTTGAATGCACGAGGTCGTACAAGCATACACAGAATTGCATATGTGTCACCAACGTCACTTATGGACGCTCACCACATAAGGGCCATTCGGACTTATAGACACCGACCCGTGGTAATGCTGTGTGGAGAAATCCAAAAACGCAACACGGTAAGAACAGTCGAGACAAATTCTCGAGGAGCGGTGACTGCTTCTCAACCGAGGTCATAGAATAGCCACGCACCCAACGCTGCTCCGACCGAGACGCTCGGACCGTCGCTCTCCCTTATAGATACCGAACGGCCGGCCGGAACGCCGGCGCCGCCGTACCTTACGCACGGCCGCTTATGGGCGCAAACCGCCGCTACAACAGACCGTTCGACCGGCACGTTGGGACTTAGCCGCGGAGAGCGTCGGATACAAGAGTAAAACGACTTAACGAATTATTATAAACATTTGCCGCGAACATTAACACGATACATACTCGATCCCAAACGACATTCAAAAATAATATCTAGGGACTTTGAAAATTTTCGGAGCGATTGGAGTTATTCGCGATTATCTCGAAAACCAGCGCGACGACCGGGGTCGAAACCTTAATATGAATTGATCGCAATGTCGCGACACGCAAGGATCAGTGGTCGTTTTCGACGATCGGACGACTCTGTGTTCGGAGGATGGTGCGGAACGACTCTGAGAGCTCGCGGTACTTTAAAAATTTTCGGAGCGATTGGAGTTATTCGCGATTATCTCGCAAACCAGCGCGACGACCGGGGTCGGAACCTTAATATGAATTGATCGCAATGTCGCGACACGAAAGGATCAGTGGTCGTTTTCGACGATCGGACGACTCTGTGTTCGGGGGATGGTGCGGAAGGACGCTGAGAGCTCGCGGTACTTTAAAAATTTTCGGAGCGATTGGAGTTATTCGCGATTATCTCGCAAACCAGCGCGACGACCGGGGTCGGAACCTTAATATGAATTGATCGCAATGTCGCGACACGAAAGGATCAGTGGTCGTTTTCGACGATCGGACGACTCTGTGTTCGGAGGATGGTGCGGAACGACTCTGAGAGCTCGCGATACTTTAAAAATTTTCGGAGCGATTGGAGTTATTCGCGATTATCTCGCAAACCAGCGCGACGACCGGGGTCGGAACCTTAATATGAATTGATCGCAATGTCGCGACACGCAAGGATCAGTGGTCGTTTTCGACGATCGGACGACTCTGTGTTCGGAGGATGGTGCGGAAGGACGCTGAGAGCTCGCGGTACTTTAAAAATTTTCGGAGCGATTGGAGTTATTCGCGATTATCTCGAAAACCAGCGCGACGACCGGGGTCGAAACCTTAATATGAATTGATCGCAATGACGCGACACGCAAGGATCAATGGTCGTTTTCGACGATCGGACGACTCTGTGTTCGGGGGATGGTGCGGAAGGACGCTGAGAGCTCGCGGTACTTTAAAAATTTTCGGAGCGATTGGAGTTATTCGCGATTATCTCGCAAACCAGCGCGACGACCGGGGTCGGAACCTTAATATGAATTGATCGCAATGTCGCGACACGCAAGGATCAGTGGTCGTTTTCGACGATCGGACGACTCTGTGTTCGGAGGATGGTGCGGAAGGACGCTGAGAGCTCGCGGTACTTTAAAAATTTTCGGAGCGATTGGAGTTATTCGCGATTATCTCGAAAACCAGCGCGACGACCGGGGTCGAAACCTTAATATGAATTGATCGCAATGACGCGACACGCAAGGATCAATGGTCGTTTTCGACGATCGGACGACTCTGTGTTCGGGGGATGGTGCGGAAGGACGCTGAGAGCTCGCGGTACTTTAAAAATTTTCGGAGCGATTGGAGTTATTCGCGATTATCTCGCAAACCAGCGCGACGACCGGGGTCGGAACCTTAATATGAATTGATCGCAATGTCGCGACACGAAAGGATCAGTGGTCGTTTTCGACGATCGGACGACTCTGTGTTCGGGGGATGGTGCGGAACGACTCTGAGAGCTCGCGGTACTTTAAAAATTTTCGGAGCGATTGGAGTTATTCGCGAT
>CAWVQI010000004.1:22500-25000 GCA_963932335.1 Andrena marginata
CCGGCACGTTGGGACTTAGCCGCGGAGAGCGTCGGATACAAGAGTAAAACGACTTAACGAATTATTATAAACATTTGCCGCGAACATTAACACGATACATACTCGATCCCAAACGACATTCAAAAATAATATCTAGGGACTTTGAAAATTTTCGGAGCGATTGGAGTTATTCGCGATTATCTCGAAAACCAGCGCGACGACCGGGGTCGAAACCTTAATATGAATTGATCGCAATGTCGCGACACGCAAGGATCAGTGGTCGTTTTCGACGATCGGACGACTCTGTGTTCGGAGGATGGTGCGGAACGACTCTGAGAGCTCGCGGTACTTTAAAAATTTTCGGAGCGATTGGAGTTATTCGCGATTATCTCGCAAACCAGCGCGACGACCGGGGTCGGAACCTTAATATGAATTGATCGCAATGTCGCGACACGAAAGGATCAGTGGTCGTTTTCGACGATCGGACGACTCTGTGTTCGGGGGATGGTGCGGAAGGACGCTGAGAGCTCGCGGTACTTTAAAAATTTTCGGAGCGATTGGAGTTATTCGCGATTATCTCGCAAACCAGCGCGACGACCGGGGTCGGAACCTTAATATGAATTGATCGCAATGTCGCGACACGAAAGGATCAGTGGTCGTTTTCGACGATCGGACGACTCTGTGTTCGGAGGATGGTGCGGAACGACTCTGAGAGCTCGCGATACTTTAAAAATTTTCGGAGCGATTGGAGTTATTCGCGATTATCTCGCAAACCAGCGCGACGACCGGGGTCGGAACCTTAATATGAATTGATCGCAATGTCGCGACACGCAAGGATCAGTGGTCGTTTTCGACGATCGGACGACTCTGTGTTCGGAGGATGGTGCGGAAGGACGCTGAGAGCTCGCGGTACTTTAAAAATTTTCGGAGCGATTGGAGTTATTCGCGATTATCTCGAAAACCAGCGCGACGACCGGGGTCGAAACCTTAATATGAATTGATCGCAATGACGCGACACGCAAGGATCAATGGTCGTTTTCGACGATCGGACGACTCTGTGTTCGGGGGATGGTGCGGAAGGACGCTGAGAGCTCGCGGTACTTTAAAAATTTTCGGAGCGATTGGAGTTATTCGCGATTATCTCGCAAACCAGCGCGACGACCGGGGTCGGAACCTTAATATGAATTGATCGCAATGTCGCGACACGCAAGGATCAGTGGTCGTTTTCGACGATCGGACGACTCTGTGTTCGGAGGATGGTGCGGAAGGACGCTGAGAGCTCGCGGTACTTTAAAAATTTTCGGAGCGATTGGAGTTATTCGCGATTATCTCGAAAACCAGCGCGACGACCGGGGTCGAAACCTTAATATGAATTGATCGCAATGACGCGACACGCAAGGATCAATGGTCGTTTTCGACGATCGGACGACTCTGTGTTCGGGGGATGGTGCGGAAGGACGCTGAGAGCTCGCGGTACTTTAAAAATTTTCGGAGCGATTGGAGTTATTCGCGATTATCTCGCAAACCAGCGCGACGACCGGGGTCGGAACCTTAATATGAATTGATCGCAATGTCGCGACACGAAAGGATCAGTGGTCGTTTTCGACGATCGGACGACTCTGTGTTCGGGGGATGGTGCGGAACGACTCTGAGAGCTCGCGGTACTTTAAAAATTTTCGGAGCGATTGGAGTTATTCGCGATTATCTCGCAAACCAGCGCGACGACCGGGGTCGGAACCTTAATATGAATTGATCGCAATGTCGCGACACGAAAGGATCAGTGGTCGTTTTCGACGATCGGACGACTCTGTGTTCGGAGGATGGTGCGGAAGGACGCTGAGAGCTCGCGGTACTTTAAAAATTTTCGGAGCGATTGGGGTTATTCGCGATTATCTCGTATGATATTCCTGAAGCGTGTGTACCTCTGCGCTTGTCAGGTTGCACTCCAGCGGCGTATTGCTTCGCCATCGATTTATTCAAAGAAGTTCCTGCGGCGTATTGCCCCGCCGCCGAAATGTTGCAATTTCCAGCGGCGTGTTGCTTCGCCGCCGAAATAGACTATGTGCCAGCGGCGTATTGCTTCGCCGCCGAAATGCACCATGTTCCAGCGGCGTATTGCCTCGCCGCCGAAATGCACCATGTTCCAGCGGCGTATTGCCTCGCCGCCGAAATGCACCATGTTCCAGCGGCGTGTTGCTTCGCCGCCGAAATAGACTATGTGCCAGCGGCGTGTTGCCTCGCCGCCGAAATGCACCATGTGCCAGCGGCGTGTTGCCTCGCCGCCGAAATAGACTATGTGCCAGCGGCGTGTTGCTTCGCCGCCGAAATGCACAATGTTCCAGCGGCGTATTGCTTCGCCGCCGAAATGCACCATGTTCCAGCGGCGTATTGCCTCGCCGCCGAAATGCACCATGTTCCAGCGGCGTGTTGCCTCGCCGCCGAAATAGACTATGTGCCAGCGGCGTGTTGCCTCGCCGCCGAAATGCACCATGTTCCAGCGGCGTGTTGCCTCGCCGCCGAA
>CAWVQI010000004.1:30000-31318 GCA_963932335.1 Andrena marginata
TCCGGTATTATAAATCGTGCTCCCTCTTTTGGATATATTTTATATCCCCCTCGAACGGGTCTACACCGGCGGGGGTACGGAGGGTAGAGGAGAGTGCGCGTATATTGCGCGTTGACACCGCGACGCCGGGCGGCTGGGCCGCACGAGAAGCTGGGCTGAAGAATGGAAGGAGAAGAAGAATATACACAAAACTCTTCTCTCAGATCCTTTCCTCTTTCTCTCCCTTGCTCGCTCGCAGTTTCCCATGCGCACCGCGCGTGTATATACGGCAACGCGCCACGCACATTATCTCTTTTCCCCCGTACACATCCCGGCTCATAGCAAGACCCGCGTCGACGAATCTATGTGATCGAGGATTCTCGTATATCCAGAGGTGCCATCGCACGCGATTCCAGAGAAAAAGTATATTTTATTGAACTCCTCTCTTCTTCTCTAATCGAGAGAATTACAGCAGTCACCCCTACCTCTATATTTGCGCCACGCCAAAGTGTCTTTTCGTGTCGCGCATCGTCGATGCGGGAGGAGACTCTCGCGGAACGATCACCACCGGTTTTTACTTTAACGTCCGTCCGCTATTATTAGCTTTGAGATTCCGCTATCCCTTCATCACGCCTCGAGCAGTGACAACACACTTATCTTCGCAGCAGTGGGAACCGTGGAAAAATAAGCTCTTTTCCGTGGACTGGACGACCGGTGAGACCCGCGGGTCTCGTATACGATCGACCAACAACGCGACAAAGACATGGGGCGATCGGGGAGACGCGTCTTCTTCAATTCTACGAAGGAGAGGTCTTCTTATACACCTTTCGCGGCATCGGCGCCTTTTCGATTCGTCAAAGTTCAAATTCACGCAGCCGCGCCAATGAGGATTCCAGGGTACAGAAACGTTTTAAACGACGCGTGGAGCAATATCACTCTTCTCATCGGACGTTTGGCGCAAACACTCTCTTGTGTGTCGACGGAACGTGGCCATAGGGTAGGGTGGGAATGGAATATATAGGGCGGCTAGGCGAGGACACTCGCAACTACGGGGAAATACATCGACCCGATCATGTTAACGAGTGGTTCCGCACAGAGCGCCGCCTCCTACATCTCATTCCATGTACACCACACACCACCCTTTGGATCTTCACGGCATCCCGAAGAACGAGTGTGTTTTGTGCCCTCGATGTATCGATTGACTTTTCTTCCTCTCACTTGTCAACGGACGACCCTCTTTTTAAAATCCCTGGGGCTGCGTGAACGCCAACACGATACAAATCGGCGCGCATATGCCGCGCACTCCGCCCTATCTCTCTCTCTCTCTCTCTCTCTCTCT
>CAWVQI010000005.1:0-5000 GCA_963932335.1 Andrena marginata
CAGTTATCCAAGTAAATGTGGGTACGATCTAAGGAACCATAACTGATTTAATGAGCCATTCGCGGTTTCACCTTAATACGGTATGTACTGAGACATGCATGGCTTAATCTTTGAGACAAGCATATGACTACTGGCAGGATCAACCAGGGAGCTTCGCGAAGCTTTCCCTCTTATTCGAATTCACAACACACTTTCGTGTTATTTTTCTGTTCTCATCGCGTCGTCCGCTCTTTTAGAGACGGATCGACGATGCCCCAACGTTTGATTTTATAAAACAACTTGCACATTAGCGTGCAGTTTTAGACATCATATCCTCGAATTGTTCCACTTAATTCTATCTCGGATATGTGCCTCCTCTCCTCTCTCTCTCATCACTTCCACACACCATCTTCATACTTCTCCAGACACCATATATATATATATATATCCTAGGATTTTCCACAGACTAACACTCCATCGGATATGATATATGTGCCTTTCTCTCCACTCTAACTTCATTATACTTCGAGACATCATATCGTTTCAATTTTTCCACTAACTAATAATATTAAACGGATATGTGCATTTTATACACTTTCACAGAAAGATCTCAGATTCATACAAAATTCATTATATTTCCCTTATAAATAAGGATGGCATCGGATGCTCGATAAAGCGCGTATCACGCGTACCGCTGCATCCATCGGGAAGCACGGAGTACACGCGCGCTAGCATCCACCGTAGAAGCACGGACCACTACACGCTGGACAAATCGACAAAGCGCGTAACATTCACGCTGGTCATGTACGTAATAGCGCGGACAAGTGCATGCTGAGCAAACGGGAAAGCGCGAATCGTGCCATGCTGGTCATAACGAGTTGGTACGTAATGTGCGCGCTAGGCATATCGATATCTGACACCTCTATGGGTTTGTATCTACTTTCTCCCTCTTTCAAAGTTCGAACTTTCAGTTCGATACTTTATATGTACCCGACGCTAGCCTTCCTTAGCGTTTTGTTAAGTTTAAATTCGTCCATCTGCGTGGATGAAGAGTTGAATGCACGAGGTCGTACAAGCATACACAGAATTGCATATGTGTCACCAACGTCACTTATGGACGCTCACCACATAAGGGCCATTCGGACTTATAGACACCGACCCGTGGTAATGCTGTGTGGAGAAATCCAAAAACGCAACACGGTAAGAACAGTCGAGACAAATTCTCGAGGAGCGGTGACTGCTTCTCAACCGAGGTCATAGAATAGCCACGCACCCAACGCTGCTCCGACCGAGACGCTCGGACCGTCGCTCTCCCTTATAGATACCGAACGGCCGGCCGGAACGCCGGCGCCGCCGTACCTTACGCACGGCCGCTTATGGGCGCAAACCGCCGCTACAACAGACCGTTCGACCGGCACGTTGGGACTTAGCCGCGGAGAGCGTCGGATACAAGAGTAAAACGACTTAACGAATTATTATAAACATTTGCCGCGAACATTACCACGATACATACTCGATCCCAAACGACATTCAAAAATAATATCTAGGGACTTTGAAAATTTTCGGAGCGATTGGAGTTATTCGCGATTATCTCGAAAACCAGCGCGACGACCGGGGTCGAAACCTTAATATGAATTGATCGCAATGTCGCGACACGCAAGGATCAGTGGTCGTTTTCGACGATCGGACGACTCTGTGTTCGGAGGATGGTGCGGAACGACTCTGAAAGCTCGCGGTACTTTAAAAATTTTCGGAGCGATTGGAGTTATTCGCGATTATCTCGCAAACCAGCGCGACGACCGGGGTCGGAACCTTAATATGAATTGATCGCAATGTCGCGACACGCAAGGATCAGTGGTCGTTTTCGACGATCGGACGACTCTGTGTTCGGAGGATGGTGCGGAACGACTCTGAAAGCTCGCGGTACTTTAAAAATTTTCGGAGCGATTGGAGTTATTCGCGATTATCTCGCAAACCAGCGCGACGACCGGGGTCGGAACCTTAATATGAATTGATCGCAATGTCGCGACACGCAAGGATCAGTGGTCGTTTTCGACGATCGGACGACTCTGTGTTCGGGGGATGGTGCGGAAGGACGCTGAGAGCTCGCGGTACTTTAAAAATTTTCGGAGCGATTGGAGTTATTCGCGATTATCTCGCAAACCAGCGCGACGACCGGGGTCGGAACCTTAATATGAATTGATCGCAATGTCGCGACACGAAAGGATCAGTGGTCGTTTTCGACGATCGGACGACTCTGTGTTCGGAGGATGGTGCGGAAGGACGCTGAGAGCTCGCGGTACTTTAAAAATTTTCGGAGCGATTGGGGTTATTCGCGATTATCTCGCAAACCAGCGCGACGACCGGGGTCGGAACCTTAATATGAATTGATCGCAATGTCGCGACACGCAAGGATCAGTGGTCGTTTTCGACGATCGGACGACTCTGTGTTCGGAGGATGGTGCGGAAGGACGCTGAAAGCTCGCGGTACTTTAAAAATTTTCGGAGCGATTGGAGTTATTCGCGATTATCTCGCAAACCAGCGCGACGACCGGGGTCGGAACCTTAATATGAATTGATCGCAATGTCGCGACACGCAAGGATCAGTGGTCGTTTTCGACGATCGGACGACTCTGTGTTCGGAGGATGGTGCGGAAGGACGCTGAGAGCTCGCGGTACTTTAAAAATTTTCGGAGCGATTGGAGTTATTCGCGATTATCTCGCAAACCAGCGCGACGACCGGGGTCGGAACCTTAATATGAATTGATCGCAATGTCGCGACACGCAAGGATCAGTGGTCGTTTTCGACGATCGGACGACTCTGTGTTCGGAGGATGGTGCGGAAGGACGCTGAGAGCTCGCGGTACTTTAAAAATTTTCGGAGCGATTGGAGTTATTCGCGATTATCTCGCAAACCAGCGCGACGACCGGGGTCGGAACCTTAATATGAATTGATCGCAATGTCGCGACACGAAAGGATCAGTGGTCGTTTTCGACGATCGGACGACTCTGTGTTCGGAGGATGGTGCGGAAGGACGCTGAGAGCTCGCGGTACTTTAAAAATTTTCGGAGCGATTGGGGTTATTCGCGATTATCTCGCAAACCAGCGCGACGACCGGGGTCGGAACCTTAATATGAATTGATCGCAATGTCGCGACACGCAAGGATCAGTGGTCGTTTTCGACGATCGGACGACTCTGTGTTCGGAGGATGGTGCGGAAGGACGCTGAAAGCTCGCGGTACTTTAAAAATTTTCGGAGCGATTGGAGTTATTCGCGATTATCTCGCAAACCAGCGCGACGACCGGGGTCGGAACCTTAATATGAATTGATCGCAATGTCGCGACACGCAAGGATCAGTGGTCGTTTTCGACGATCGGACGACTCTGTGTTCGGAGGATGGTGCGGAAGGACGCTGAGAGCTCGCGGTACTTTAAAAATTTTCGGAGCGATTGGAGTTATTCGCGATTATCTCGCAAACCAGCGCGACGACCGGGGTCGGAACCTTAATATGAATTGATCGCAATGTCGCGACACGCAAGGATCAGTGGTCGTTTTCGACGATCGGACGACTCTGTGTTCGGAGGATGGTGCGGAAGGACGCTGAGAGCTCGCGGTACTTTAAAAATTTTCGGAGCGATTGGAGTTATTCGCGATTATCTCGCAAACCAGCGCGACGACCGGGGTCGGAACCTTAATATGAATTGATCGCAATGTCGCGACACGAAAGGATCAGTGGTCGTTTTCGACGATCGGACGACTCTGTGTTCGGAGGATGGTGCGGAAGGACGCTGAGAGCTCGCGGTACTTTAAAAATTTTCGGAGCGATTGGGGTTATTCGCGATTATCTCGTATGATATTCCTGAAGCGTGTGTACCTCTGCGCTTGTCAGGTTGCACTCCAGCGGCGTATTGCTTCGCCATCGATTTATTCAAAGAAGTTCCTGCGGCGTATTGCCCCGCCGCCGAAATGTTGCAATTTCCAGCGGCGTGTTGCTTCGCCGCCGAAATAGACTATGTGCCAGCGGCGTATTGCTTCGCCGCCGAAATGCACCATGTTCCAGCGGCGTATTGCTTCGCCGCCGAAATGCACCATGTTCCAGCGGCGTGTTGCCTCGCCGCCGAAATGCACCATGTTCCAGCGGCGTATTGCCTCGCCGCCGAAATGCACCATGTTCCAGCGGCGTGTTGCCTCGCCGCCGAAATAGACTATGTGCCAGCGGCGTATTGCTTCGCCGCCGAAATGCACCATGTGCCAGCGGCGTGTTGCCTCGCCGCCGAAATAGACTATGTGCCAGCGGCGTGTTGCCTCGCCGCCGAAATGCACCATGTTCCAGCGGCGTGTTGCCTCGCCGCCGAAATAGACTATGTGCCAGCGGCGTATTGCTTCGCCGCCGAAATGCACCATGTGCCAGCGGCGTGTTGCCTCGCCGCCGAAATAGACTATGTGCCAGCGGCGTGTTGCCTCGCCGCCGAAATGCACCATGTTCCAGCGGCGTGTTGCCTCGCCGCCGAAATAGACTATGTGCCAGCGGCGTGTTGCCTCGCCGCCGAAATAGACTATGTGCCAGCGGCGTGTTGCCTCGCCGCCGAAATGCACCATGTTCCAGCGGCGTGTTGCCTCGCCGCCGAAATAGACTATGTGCCAGCGGCGTGTTGCTTCGCCGCCGAAATAGACTATGTGCCAGCGGCGTGTTGCCTCGCCGCCGAAATGCACCATGTTCCAGCGGCGTGTTGCCTCGCCGCCGAAATAGACTATGTGCCAGCGGCGTGTTGCCTCGCCGCCGAAATGCACCATGTTCCAGCGGCGTGTTGCCTCGCCGCCGAAATAGACTATGTGCCAGCGGCGTGTTGCCTCGCCGCCGAAATGCACCATGTTCCAGCGGCGTGTTGCCTCGCCGCCGAAATAGACTATGTGCCAGCGGCGTGTTGCCTCGCCGCCGAAATGCACCATGTTCCAGCGGCGTGTTGCCTCGCCGCCGAAATAGACTATGTGCCAGCGGCGTGTTGCTTCGCCGCCGAA